>PVIY010003181.1:0-102483 GCA_004026745.1 Myrmecophaga tridactyla
GTTTTTCAACTTTAGAGTCTTGCAATCACTAAAGACAGCCCCTAATGTTTATTAATGAAGAGTCTTGGGTCAGCCCAGAACTAACCCACCCCAAGTCCAAAGTTATCTGATAACTGAGACTGGATCTAACCAAAATGGGGGCACCTGACATGCGTAGTAGCTTAGACTTTAACCTACAAGTAACCCATACCTCATTATTATGCTAAAAATCATGCCCATAATCGTATTAAGGCTGCCATTTTCTTACTAACATTCTGTGATTAAGCATGTCATTAATCTGTACATGCTCAATAATTAGATCACATCTAATTGCACCATCTGGGACCACTGTGCTCATTATCCTAAACCCTGCCCATCTTTTTCTCCAATAAAACTATCAGAATTACTTCAGTTTGGGGAGACAGATTTGGGGTGGAAAGGCCATCTGATTTCCTACTATCTGCCTAGTAATAAACCTTTTCTTTCTTTGAAACCCTGGTGTCTCAGGAACTGGTCATTTGAGCATATCAGGCAAAAGTGACCACCACCTATGCCCAGTAACAACTTTGGACTTGGGATGAGTTAGTTCTGGGCTGACCCAAGACCCTTCATTAATAAATATTAGGTGCTGCCTTTATGATTACAAGAGTCTAAAATTGAAAAACTGGATAAATGTGTACAAGTGAAGGTTAGTCACAACATTTTTATAATCACAGAGCAGAAGTTAAGGGCCATCCAACATTACCAGGGATCAAGCTGGATTACAATTTAGAGATTTCAGGCATTTCCCTTTGTCTACTCCAGTATCCCAGAAAGCAAAAAGGAATATCCATATAACGATCCAGTTATCAAAATCATCCCTTATGTCCCAATTTCTTGATTATAAACACACTTCTTCCCACTACACAATGTCTCTTCACACCCTCCCCATCTCTCCTATTCTAGTACAGAAACTTCTCCTTTATGCCAAAATTGTTCCATTGGAGAATGTCCACTGTACTTCTTACATTTGGGAATGGAAAAAGAGCGCCATTCTCATTTCTCAGCTTGGGTCTAGTTTGTCAATGATCTGTTTGACCATGTGGACTTTCCCTCCCAGACTTCCTTAATTGTTCCTACTCACCATTTTCTGTGGTACACAATGTTTCATTGAACTGATGTACCATTCACCTAGAATTGAATACACCTTATCCCCATATTTTCATTGTTACAAGATTGTAATGAACTTCTGTGTGTGTTTCTTTCTTTTGAATTATTTCCATAAGTTAAATTCCCAAGAAACTAATTATTTTGATATAGCCTATGTCCATTTTATACCTGGTGACATATATTAGCTTCCAAAGAGAGATTTCAGGTTATTCTCCCAATATCATATATATTAGTCTCATCACATTCTCACCTGCATTCATTTGTTAAAAGACTTCTAGTTTACTGTCACTTCTATCTACATTCTTCTATCTTGTGGAAGGCTGGATTTGCTCAGATTCCAGTTCTATTGAGGTACAAGTCTTTGAAACATGTGATAGTTCTCTACTTGAGATATCGGAAACTTTTTCCATCAATGTTTTTAAAAAAGACATTTTTGCTTTATGGTCCTCACTCATTCAAGCACTCAAAAAATATTTATTTTGGACACTGATTTAGATGGAGGAATGAGATGCTTCAAGTCTCTATCCCCCCACAGAATCTTTGAACAACTAGCAAGAACTGGCAGAAATGTCTTTCTAGAAGCTCCAGAAAACAGTTAAAGAATTGCAGTCACAGGGGGTGCCAGTTTGAAACTATTGCATACCCCAGAAAATCCATGTTTTAATCCTGATCCAATCTTGTGGGGACAGCCATTTCTTTTAATCTTGATTCAATACTATAGGGTGGAAATTTTGATTAGATTATCTCCACAGAGATGTGGCGCTCCTAATTGTGGATGTGACCTTTGGATTAGGTGGAAACATGACTCTACCCATTCCAGGTGGGTCTTGATTAGTTTACTAGAATCCTTTAAAAAGGGAATATTTTAGAACAAGCCCAGAGCTGAGAGCAGATGCAGATGCTTGGAGAACAGTTGCTTCAGAGTTAACAGACATTTGGAGATGCAGGGCCCAGCAGACGTCACCATGTGCCTTCCCATGAAATGCTAAGCAACTCAGACCCACCACTCAACCCAGAGTTGTGTCCCAGAGATGCTAAGTGAAGACCTATGGAACCAAGTGAGGAACTCCCACAGGAAACAGAGGTTGAATGCAATGGAGCCAGGAGCAAGAGACCAACAGATGCCAGCCACGTGCCTTCCCATCTCTAAAGTCAGGGGTGTTCTGGACAGCATCGGCCTTTCTTGAGTGAAGGTAACCTCTTGTTAATGCCTTAGCTTTGACTTTTTCTCAGCACTAGAACTGTAAACTTGTAACTTATTAAATTCCCTTTTTAAAAGCCATTCCATTTTGATATATTGCTTTCTGGCAGCATTACCAAACTAATACACAGGGTAAGCATGAAATCAAGGGAAAGACTACAGTACTTAAAAGTGAAAAGATCTTCTGGTGCCTTGACTGGTGCCTCCCCCATCCCTCTCCTGCTAGGGCAGAGCTGGCCCATGGTCCCAGTGCTTTTCCCTAGTCCCGGTTCCAGTGCGAGGAGAGTAACCCTCATGTACATACTGGGAGCACATATGACTGGCCCAATCTGTTTGGTGGTGACCTGAGGGACTTGCTGTCCCAGAATTTGTCCTGCATATAGAGGTGGCTCACTAAGCTCTCCTAGTCTGTGGGATAGCAGTCAAGTCGTGCTGCCTGGGGCAAGGGAATGCTGGCCATAAGACATACTGATAAGGCAGGGACCATGAAGAAATTGCTTCCTAGGGAATAGGGAACCTTTGCAACTGGGAATTCTATGATCACAGGCACATGTGCAGAAAGGATCAGGGAGGTCCTTACGTTTTGGCTTGGAGCTTTTCTCATACAAATCATCATTTGGCTAATCCCTAAAGGGAGCACTTGCACAGGTCAATCTGCAAAAACTGGAAAATGTGCTTTCTTTTTTCCTTCTTTCTTAAAGTTATTTCCTGGCATTCAAGGAAAACTTGGTGGTAACACTAGCTGGATACAAGCACGAAGTCTAAATTTCTGCAATAACACATTAAAATGTCAGCATGCCCAGATTTCAACAGAAGATTATAAAACATGAAAGAAAACAGAAAGTGATGGCTCAGGCAAAGGAGGATATTAAAGCATTAAGAATCATCAATGTGACAGACCAGGCCTGGGACATACTAGACAAATGATTTTTCAAAAATATGGTCCTAAACAAAAGCATGGGGGTAAAAACTAAAGAAAATCAGGAAAATGATAGATGAACACAAAGAGAATATCAACAGAGAGATGGAACCAAATAGCACTGAAGAACATGGTAACAGAAATTAAAATTCCCTGGAAGGGCTCAACAGTGGATTGAAACTGGCAGAAGAAAGAATAAGTGAATATGAAGATGAGACAAATGAAATCCCATCTGAGGAGCAGAAAGAGGAATGAATGAAGACAACTGAGCAGAGCTTGAGGAACCTGTTGGACACTACCACCACAATATATACATTTTTTTTATGATGATTAGAAAATTTTATGCATCACAGGGGCAGAAAATAGCCTTGAAAAGGGGTTTGGGATACCCCTACCAGGCTGGTAGGTAATGGCATTAAAAGTGTAATTGGAATTCTGGGGGGGGGGGGTGATCTGTCCATCGCCAGGTGTCACAATCTAAGTCATATGTGGATTTTCTTCCTCAAGGCTCACAGACCTGGTTCCTGCATCCACTGTGACAGGAACGCTTCCAAGAGACAGGCTCTTATGTGAGTCCTTGGATGGGAGAGGAAAGGGGCAAAGACAATATTTAAAGAAATAATGGCTGATGATGTCCCAAATTTAATGAAAGCCATGAATATACACATCATATGCACAAGATGCTCAATGAACTCCAAATAGGATAAACCCATATAGACCCACACCACACCATGTTATAACCAAACTGTCAAATGCCTAAGATAAAAAGAGCCTTCTGAAAGCTGCGAGAAGCCATGTGTCACATACCAGGGTCCCTCAATAAGGTTAAAGTGCTGATTTCTTGTCAGAAACCATAAAGACCAGAAGTAGTAGGATGGTGTATTTAAAGTCCTGAAAGCAAAAAATTGCCAACCAAGAATTCTATATGCTGCAGAACTGTCTTTTAAAAGTAAAGGCACAATTAAGACATTCACAGATAAACAAAGGCTGAGGGTGTTCATCACCACTGGACCGACCCTACAAGAGATGCCGTAGGAGTTCTGCAGGTTGAAGGGAAAGGACAGTAGACAATTGACAAGGCTACATGAAGAAATGAACATCTCCAGGAAAGATAATGGGAGAGAGAAATATAAATGCAAGTACGAGTGCATTGTTCATCTGTAACTCCACTTTTTCTTCCAACAGAATCTAAAAAGCAAATGCATAAAATGTAATGATAAATCAATGGTTTTGGACTCATAATATGTAAATATATATTTTGTGACAAGAACTGCATAAAAGCGGGGTGGGGGGGAATGGAAGCTGTAGGAATATAGCTTGTGTATGCTGTTGAGGTTGTTAAGTATTTAGGATGTTAAATTAAGGCCCCATAGTAACCACAAAGAAAATATAAAAAACTATGCAAATTCACAGAGACAGAAAGTAGAGTCCAGATTTACAGGGGTAGGGAGCAGGGGACAATGTGGAGTTACCAGAAAACAGTATAGGGTTTCTCTTTGGGGTGAAGGGAAAGTTCTAGTAATGGATGGTGCTGCAGAAAAGTGAATGTGGTTAATCCCACTGAATGGTATCTTTGGGAAGTTTAGGATGGGAAGATTCATGTTGTATATATGTTACATATTAGAAAGAAAAGAAAAGAAGAAGGAAGAAAGGAAGGGAGGGAGGGAGGAAGGAAGAAAGGGATAATGACAAATGCAATATATGATACTAGATGGAATCTAAAATGGAGGAAAGGCTCAAAGTGTCATTATTGAGACATAAGAAAAAATTGGAATATAGAATGCAAGCTTTATATCAATGTTAAATTTCTTGAACTTGATGACTGCACTGAAGGTGATTCTGTAAGTGAATATCCTTATTCACAGGAAATGTACATGGAAGTATTATGTGTTCAAGGAATATGATGTGTTCAACCTGCTCTCAAGTGTTCAGAAAATAGATGAATAGATAATAGATTGAATGATACAGCAAAGGTGGCAAAATATTAAAATTGGTAGATAGGGTATCTGGAGCAGGGTAGGTGTGATGGAGTTCAAGCCTTCGTAGACTGCTGCTTCAGCTGACAGGGTAACGGTAACCTCAAGAGAGACCTTGAACCAAAACTACCCAGGTGAGCCACTCCTGGATTTTTGACTCTCAGAAACTGCATGAGATAATAATTCTTGTTGTTGTTTTAAGTTGTTAAGCATTGGGGTTATTTGTTACACAGCAAAAGATAACTGATACAAACAGTAAAGCAAGATTGTGTCTAGAGAGTTTGATGAGTGAGGGGAAAATAGTAGGAACTGAGGTTAGGCGGATGAAGCAATCAGGTAGAGTATAGGGCCTTCTAGACCACTCTAAGAATCTTGGCTTTTCTGCGGAGTGAGATGGAGGGCCATTGCAGGAGTTTGAGAAGAGAAATGTCAAGAGGTGACTTACTGATTTGACAACTGAAAAGGAAAATAAGTTTTAAGAAATCATTTGCTAGGATTTTTAGCACATTAAAGCAAATCCAATTTATACACATGATGATTCAGAAAGCTTTTTCTTTTTTTGTTTTCTTCTTTACCTGAAATTACTGTTCTTGATGACCCTATCCAGCTTGTGCTTTCATCAATGGCTTCCTTGGACATGTCAACTATGATCTTTAACTCAACCTTACATTCTGGTATCCAATAAATCTCCAAATCTTGTCCTTCTCCCCCCATGCACCAATCCAGGAACAATATTCTGAATCCTGCCTGACTTTAACAGGTCTATTTTTAAACATCTGTAAGCCCCAGACACTCTTTCTTTTAATATCAAATGTTAAAATGCACCCTAATCCCACATTAAATATGACCTATATGACTTTATCATTATATGCACTGAGCTGTAGATGACTGGTCAACATCATGCTCTGTTTTTTGTGTTGCTATTTTTTTCTTTTTTTTGGCAACATTTAAGCATAGTAATTTTGATTTTAGAGATTTCTTTTGCATTTTGAAGCCATACGTATGCATAAATATACATATATATGTACACACACACATTTCAAGTCTCAAACATTTTTATAAACACTTTGAAAGGTCAATGACCTAAGTATTATGTACACAGGGCCCAAAAGATACTATATCCAGAAACTAGATTCTTTAAATGCTTTAGAACAGGGTTTCTCAACCTTTGCACAACTGATGCCTACAGCTGGATATTTCTTTGCTGTGAGGGGCTGTCCTGTGCACTGTAGGATGTTTAACAGCATCACGAGCCTCTACCAAGTAGATGCCAGTAGCATGCCCCTCCCCTCCAGGTGTGACAACCAAAATGCCTCCAGAGGTTGCCAAATGTCCCAGGGTATAAGGTTGTCAAATAAAATATGGAACTCTCATTTTGATTTCAATTTCAGATAAACAACAATTTTTTAGACTAAAAAAATTTTTTTCTTTGCTAAATCTGACAACTCTACCCAAGGGGCAAAATCATCACCATCTGAGAAACACTGCCCTAGATCTTTTTTTTTATTTCATTTTTTTTTAAAACATAGCAACACATAAAAACGAACATTCTTACCATACGATCATCCTATTCTTGGTATATAAACAATAACTCACAATATCATCACATGGTTGTATATTCATCACCACGATCACCTCTCAGAACATTTGCATCAATCCAGAAAAAGAAATAGAAATAAAAATAAAAATAAATTGTATATACCATACCCCTGCCCCCTCCCCCTCACCAATCTCCAGCATTTCCATCTACTAAATTTATTTTAACATTTGTTCCTCCATTATTTATTTATTTTTAATCCATATGTTTTACTCATCTGTCCATACCCTAGATAAAAGGAGCATCAGACACAAGGTTTTCACAATCACACAGTCACAGTGCGAAAGCTATATCATTATACAATTATCTTCAAGAAACATGGCTACTAGAACACAGCTGTACATTTTCAGTCACTTCCTTCCTGCCCCTCCAATATACCTTAACTAAAATGCATAAGAATAACCTCCAGGAAGACCTCTCAACTCTGTTTGGAATCTCTCAGCCATTGACACTTTATTTTGTCTCATTTCTCTCTTCCCCCTTTTGGTCAAGAAGGTTTCCTCAATCCCTTGGTGCTGAGTCCCAGCTCATTCTAGGATTTCTGTCCCATGTTGCCAGGAAGGTATACACCCCTGGGAGTCATGTCCCACATAGAGAGGAGGGCAGTGAGTTTGCTTGTCATGTTGGCTGAGAGAGAGAGAGGCTACATCTGAACAACAAAAGAGGTTCTCTGGGGGTGACTCTTGGGCCCTATTTTCAGTAAGCCTATCCTTTGTGGGGTTAAGTTTCATATGAACAAACCCCAAGATTGAGGACTGCCCTAGATCTTAATTTTACACTCTATGTTCCCTATCCTTCCTTCACCATATGCTTGAGGGTCACTAAAATATTACTTGTAACTTCAAAGTCAAAGAAATCTACTTTCTTCAATTTCAGGAGACTCCTATGCATGAATGCAATTAATGCCAATGTTTACATTCATTTACACAAAAATGAACTAACACATGTTTATTGAACTCTTTTGGGCAAGGCACTGGACTGAGGAATGCAGAAGAAATATAAAACATAGTCTTTAATTTCAGTGAGCTTCAATTTAGTTTGGAGTAAAGGTGATATACATGAGGTAGCTTACAACCCAAAATAATATATAATTAAGTGCTAAATTGTGTGGTACTGACTATAAATGTTTTAAAGATTAGGAAGAAAGAAGGGTAATAAAGCCGGAGCAGGCAGGGATGACTTCATGGCAAAGGGGAGGGGGCAGGGTTTTGAAAACAGCTTTAAAATATAGAGTAGTTACTCAACTCAATAAAGATTTGCTGAATAAATGGATAGACGAATGACTGAGCAGTAGATACTAGAGTGAACTATTAATTTGAGTTTCCCACTGCCATTTAGCATATAGATGGCCTTCCCCTAGCCTTGGCAGCTCAGGAGAAGATAACCCTGAAGTCGATAATTAGTTTTTGGATATCAAAGCAGGTTTTGTTTGTTAAATATTTTTTTCAGAACAGGTTTTAGCCACTCTTCCTGGAGGGATAATGTTCAGATAGGTCTTACAGTCCCAAAACCTTAGCTTCAAATATCAAAAGTTAAGGATGGAAGGAAAAGTCTGACACCCATGCTGAATGGGGCCAGCTCCAGAATGCCCCTTGAATCCAGGACAGGGATGAGACACTAATTTGGCAAAACCTAATTAGTGAGTAGGACTTAAATAAAAAAGGAGGTAAGAACAAAACATGTTAGGAGCTGTACTGGTTTGAAAGGATTTATGTACCCTAGAAAAGCCATGTTGTAATCCTAATCCCAATTCAGTACTATAGGTTGGAAACTTGATTATCTCCATGGAGAGAAGACTCAATCAATTGTGGGTATTAAACTTGATTAGATGGATACATGTGTCCACCCTCCTACATGGGTCTTGATTAGTTTACTGGAATCCTATAAAAGAGGAGACATTTTAGAGAGAGTTCCTTTTGAGAACGATGAGAGAATTGTAGGACCACGAGAGAAGGACGAGAGAACCACAGAGTCCACCAGCCAGTGACCTTTGGAGATGAAGGAAAATGCCTCCCGGGCAGCTTCAGGAAGCAAGAAGCCTGAAAAGAAAGCTAGCAGATGCTGCCATGTTCACCATGTGCCCTTCCAGAAGAGAGAGAAACGCTGAATGTCATCAGCCTTCTTGAATCAAGGTATCTATCTTTCCTTGGATGCCTTAGATTTGACATTTCTATAGACTTCTTTTTTTTTTTTTTCAATCTTTTTATTTTATTTTTTTAAATACCAAAAAACACAAAGAAAATGCAAACATTCCTATTTTGATCATTCTGTTCTACATATATAATCAGTAATTCACGATATCATCACATAGTTGCATATTCATCATCATCATCATTTCTTGGAACATTTGCATCTATTCAGAAACAGAAATAAAACGAAAACAGAAAAAAAATTATACATACCATACCCCTTACCCCTCCCTTTCATTGATCACTAGCATTTCAAACTAAATTTATTTTAACATTTGTTCCCCCTATTATTTATTTTTATTCCATATGTTCTACAAGTCTGTTGACAAGGTAGATAAAAGGAGCATCAGACACAAGGTTTTCACATTCACAGAGTCTCATCGTGAAAGCTATATCATTATACAATCATCATCAAGAAACATGGCTACTGGAACACAGCTCTACATTTTCAGGCAGTTCCCTCCAGCCTCTCCATTACATCTTGAATAACAAGGTGATATCTACTTAATGCATAAGAATAACCTCCAGGATAACCTTTCAACTCTGTTTGGAGTCTCTCAGCTTCTCATTTCACTCTTCCCCCTTTTGGTCAGAAGGTTTTCTCAATCCCTTGATGCTGAGTCTCAGCTCATTCTAGGGTTTTTCTCAATCCCTTGATGCTGAGTCTCAGCTCATTCTAAGATTTCTGTCCCACATTGCCTGGAAGGTCCACACCCCTGGGAGTTATGTCCCATGTAGACAGGGGGAGGGTGGTGAGTTTGCTTATTGTGTTGGCTGGAGAGAGAGGCCACATCTGAACAACAAAAGAGGTTCTCTTGGGGGTGACTCTTGGGCCTAATTTTAAGTAGGTTTGACCTATCCTTTGTGGGGTTAAGTTTCATATGAACAAACCCTAAGACTGGGTTTCTATAAACTTCAGCTTTCTATAGACTTCTTTTTAATTTGGATACTTCCACAGCCTTAGAATTGTAAACTAGCAACTTACTCTAGCTTTTGCCTTGAAATGTGCTATCGTATACACTGTTTTTGTTTTTTGTATAGTGAAAAGTTTTTATTTCTTTAGGTAAAACATAATTGCTCCAAAATGTTGCGAGGAATGACTCATGAGGTACATATATTGCTCTTTTTAATTTCCTCCAGAGGGTAAAATAAACTACTTGCAATCATTAGTTCTATTAAAAAATTCACACATCACCCACAGGGATGCTCTAACACTACCTTCACAAATTCATTATCGGCCAAAAGCCTGGAAATTTTGGTTCAATTTAGTATTCTTTATCATTATGGAGCAAAAAACAGCCTGAAAAAAACAGACAAATTATAATTTCTTCCTGGTGGGTTTATATCATGCTGTTCAGTATATCAATTTAATATTCTGTGTCTCTTTATTAAGTCCTCTAAATAGTAAGCATTTTCTCTAGCATGACACCTAACCTTCAGTAACAAAAAAGAAGCTAGCGAAACTCTACCAGAATTTTTTTACTGACCCACATTTTCTCCTGAGAAGATTTTCCTAATCTTCAATTTAGAGATCTGCTGTTGAAGAAATAAAGTGAACAGAAAATATTTTCACTTTGGATTAGTGATTTTTGCTTCAATTTTCTAATTTACAACCCTTAAACAGAAGGCGTTCAGACAGAATGATGTGCAAAAATATAACAAATCTGAAAGCTAAGTTCTGCGTGTAATTTTATTTCATTTGTAATACCTCCCCCATTGGGGGGGGGGGCAGGGTGCACGGTCTGGGAATCGAACCCGGGTCTCCTGCATGGAAGGCGAGCATTCTACCACTGAACCATTCGTGCACCCTATACCCCCATTTAAATTAGAGAACTAAAAGCTAAATGTTGTGTACAAGGAAGGAAATCCCATCTCCTACACTTTGAATTAACTTACAGACAGCCACTTACTATTCCCATTTTATCCGCAAGTTTTATTATCATATAGAAGCAACAGAAATGGACCTAAAATGAAGATGCAATACATACAGAAGGGTGTGAATTGATTCAGATCTCTGAGCCACAGCAAGGTCTAAAGCTACCTTAAGGCATGTATGTATATACATTTATCAGGAGGATAAATGTTTGCTGGACTCAACTACAAAACAATTTAACATTTTATTCAAATACATATTTTCAATTCCTTCATTGAATATGTTCAGAGGAATCTATTTCAGCCAAGACAGAAACACAGATCAAAGGAGCACCTGAGCACTAGACAGTGGAAAACACAGCATCCCCTGTCTTAGTTTCCTAGCTCCTATGATAAATACCACTCAATGGGTTGGCTTAACAACAAAAATTTACCAGCAAATAACAACTAATTTATTGGTTTCAGAGGCCAGAAGGCTTGCTTTCTCCAGGGGTTGGTAGCATTCTGGTTTGCTATGTCAGGTGTGACCAAATGGTTGACCTTGGTAGGGAGGTAGAGAGACTGGATCAACATGAATATGTACTGAGTTCTTCACTAAGAACCAACATTGGGTACTGTCATAGTCTCAGCTCCAAAGGGGCTTGTAATCTAACCGAGGCTCTAAATGTTGGGAGAAAATACACATTCCATCCACTAGCAACTTGAAGTGAAAATATAGTTGGTTCTCCAGTTATTTCACAATTATTGGCTACCTGTCTGCACTTCCATTTTCAGGTCCTATAGGTTTTCTTGTCCCATAGAGTAGCTGGGGCAAGAGTGGTGATCACCTACATATTATGATCTCAGGGATCCCAGGAAGTTGTTTCACAGTAATTCTGCAACACTTGCAAGCCGGTAGTCATCTACCTCAGACAAACATACTGTGAACCACAAACTATGAAATATGAACATGCATGAGCAAGGGTTATCTAGTGGTTAGGGAAGGACGTGTGAGACTCACAACCCACCACTGATTCCACCCAGCTCTCAGAGACAAACACTGTAGTCCCACGGAGCTGCTGAGTGGTGTGAAGATAAAATTTTGAGGGAAATGTCCAAGATGGGCCTGGAGAAGTAAATCTGCCCAAGAAAACAAAATAATTTCCTAAGCTGGGGCCTGAAGGGGTGAAGAGCTGAGCTAAGCAACGGATAACATAGAGGGATGAAAGTGAAAGGTAGATGTGATGGTTAGGTTCATGTGTCAACTTGGCCAGGTGATGATGCCCATTTGTCTAGTCAAGCAAGCACTGACCTAACCATTACTGTGAAGACATTTCATGGACTTAAATCACCAGTCAGCTGATTGCATCTATGGCTGATTACATGTACGATCAACTAAGGGGAGTGTCTTCTGCAATGAGAGAATCCAATTGGTTGGATTTAATACAATCAGTTGAAGACTATTGAGGGAGAGATGACAGGTTCAGCAGTCAGGGAAGACAACTTTCATCTCTACTTCAGCCAGCCAGCCTTGGGAATTCATCCAAGACCCTCATTGTTGTTGCCAGCTGGCAACCTCCCTATGGAATTTGGACTCATGCATCCCCACAGTTGCATGAGACACTTTTATAAAATTTGACATTTACAGATATCTCCTATTGGTTCTGTTTTCCTTGAGAACCCTGATTACCGCAGTAGATCAGTACAGACCTCTCAGAACCAGTCAAGAAGGAAAAAGCAAGAGATGAGAAAGCATAAACTACATTCTGATTCATTCAGCATTACAGAGTTCTTGCTGTGAGCTGGACATTGTGCTGGACATTTCAGACACAAATATGAATAAGAGACATATTCTTTCCTCAAAAGCTCACAGACTAGTAGGAAATATAACTATGTAAATGGACAATGACCACTTAGTGTGGAGGGTTCCCAATAGATTGCAATGGTCTTTCCCAGGCTGGTTTCAATCCAATGGGAAGTAGATAGCAAGATATAAAGTTTATCAGAAAAATTTCCTGCCAAAATACACTCCCTCCTCTCCTCCCACAGCAATATTTCCTGAAATTCTATCCAGAGATTAATTTGTGTTAGCAATAAAAAGAATTCAGGTAGAAAGGCTGTCATACACATCTCAGTAAATTAGCTTAATAGGCCTTCTTTCCTAACACCTCACTGAAATCAGTCACATGAAGAGAATGGGAGTTTTGAGACAAGAGGAAAAGGAATGAGAGCTAATTTGGAAGATATGGCACTCTAGCCAGCCAGGGAGAAAGAAAGGGAAAGGGCACCTGGAGGAAGGAGAGCATCTCAGAAAAGAAAGGGGACCTACTAATGTTAACTCACTTCCTGGCAACATGGGACAGGACTCCCAGGATGAGTCAGAACCTGGCGTCATGGGGTTGAGAAAGCCTTCTTGACCAAAAGGGAAAAGAGAGAAATGAGACAAAATAAAGTTTCACTGGCTGAGAGATTTCAGAATCGTGAGATTATTCTTATGCATTATATAGATAGCCCTTTTTAGTTTACGGTGTATTGGATTGGCTAGGTACTAGAAAGTACCTGAAACTGTTGAGCTGTGTTCCAGTAGCCTTGTTTCTTAAAGATGATTCTATAATGACACAGCTTTTACAATGTGACTGTGTGGTTGTGAAAACCTTGTGGCGAACCTTTTATTCAGGGTGTAGACAAACGAGTGAA
Source organism: Myrmecophaga tridactyla (assembly GCA_004026745.1). NCBI lineage: Eukaryota > Metazoa > Chordata > Mammalia > Pilosa > Myrmecophagidae > Myrmecophaga > Myrmecophaga tridactyla. The sequence continues at coordinate 13,559 of PVIY010003181.1, forward strand.
AACATAGGATAAAAAAATAAATCATAGGGGGAATAAAAGATAAAAAATTGGGTAGATTGAAATGTTAGTGGTCAATGAGAGGGAAGGGTAAGGGTATGCAATGTACGAGTTTTTTCTTTTTTCTTTTTATTTCTTTCTGGAGTGACGCAGTGTTCTAAAAATGATCATGGTGATAAATACACAACTACGTGATGCTACTGGGAGCCACTGATTGTATACTATGGAGCCCTGTATATATGTGAAGATTTTTCAATAAAAATATTAAAAAAAATAATTCTCCCTAGGACTGGTCCACTATACCTTTTCTTCTTCCAGATACCAGAGAGGGGCCTCTGCTACCATCCTCTCTAAAGCATGGCTGTTATGTCACTTAAATGATCTGGTACCTAACCTCATTACAATTACCCTGCCTTCCTGGAGTGTTTGGGTGGTCACAGAAGGGAAAATGGGGGTGGAGGGGTGGCAGAGAAGGGAGTTTGATATGGTCAATTAACAGAGAAAGATATGGATGAATAAAAGATTCAGGTAGGGAAAGACTGAAATAAGGAAAAGGGGAGATAACTAGAAAATGCAAGCTTTTACTTGATACATACCAAAGATACTACTATTATTATTTCCTTCTACTCACTTGATTAGCTGCTATTCATAGCTTTTCATCTGCTCTTTTATTTTATTTTTTTTAATTTGCATATGGGCAGGAGGCACCAGGGATCGAACTCCAGACCTCCAGCACGGCAGGTCGGAGCTCTGCCTGCTGAGCCACGGCAGCCGCCCATTTATTTATTTTTTACATCATCTGCTCTTTATTTTTAAACTTAGAAACAAACTTAATCTTTAAAATCCAGGTTTCCCCTTTTCATTTATTTGCTGTTGAGAGTTGAAAGAGAAATTTCCAATAGTTCTAATTGTATTTTTTGGTGATTTGCTTTCCTTGGAATCTTTACTAATGGGTAAAACCGGCTTACATGCAGCCAATGCAAGATCAAAATTTTCAGGCACAAAAGCTTTCTAAAACTCTCAGAAGATGAGCCTTTTTTTTTTTTTTTTTAAGTTGACTCCAGAATAAATTGCTAAGCATGCTGTGGATATACTTTGTTTTATTTTGACACTCTAGAAATTCACATAAAATTCCAGTGAATGAAAAGTAATCTTTTATGAAAAGTAAGCCAAGGGAGCAAAAGATACTTTTTGAATAGTTTCAAATTAATCCTAAAAAACAATGGCATTTGGAAAAAAAACAGTAAACAAACAAAGTATGTAATAACTAGGTACGAAATAGAAATTGTATTTCTGGTTCAATTTAAATTGGTTAATTTAGTTAAAATAATTGATCTGGAGGCCCTATTTAGATACAATTTAAAATACCAGTTTTCTTTATCTGTATTTTTTTAATGTGAAATAGAAAGAAAACATTTCTCCCTCAAAGTATTAGAAACCAAATTACAATAATTAATGAAGTTCTAGAACATGACACTGTTTTCTTCTTCAAACTCTAACTTTTAATAGCTGCAATTACTCTCATTCATCAAACAATTTTATTAGTCTGGCCCAAAGAGCATCAATACAAGAAAGATAAAAATTAAATTTTCCTGAACTATACTTCATTTGTATGAACCCCCAAATGCCAAATTTCACTGATGGTATTGTGGGCAAATAATCATTTACTTTGTCCACTGAATCATCTTACTGAACAAATTTTGAAAAAAAAAATGGAAATCTTACAAAAGGGTTTTCACATGCCACTCTGAAATGTGGTATTACCCAATGTTAAACATAAATTTTCAAATTTCATTATCTCTCATAAAACCAACTATACTATAGACAAAATGGAACAACTTTGGTTAGTTTTTCCAAAAACTAAAAAAAAAACAATAAGTTGGAAGGTAGGCATGATTTTTTTTGCATGGTCTGGGAATCGAACCCTGGTCTCCCTCATGAAAGGTGGGCGTTCTAACCACTGAACTACCCAAATGATTTTAAATTATAAGTAAGCTGGATGAAAGCATCTGCATTTCTCAAAGCTGATGATGGCCGACGGAAAAACTTCCCTCTATGTTAAAACTTAAAAACCTTTCCTATTATTTACTTTCTCCTTAAAGATCTCATCCTACCAACACCACTCTACTTCAGAGACCCAGATCGCTTGTGACTTTGCAACCCCTTGCCTTAGGTTCCAGGCTGCTAGGACAATGACCGAGGAGCTTTAACAAAGAGAATTTATTGGCTCAGACTAGGCTTGTTCCTCCTGGGGTCAGAAGCTTTCTGGCTTCCTGCTTCTGGCTCCTTTCTGTAGCTTTCTCTTTCTGAGGCCTCCATCCTTATTATGATGCCCCATCCTGATGGGGGTGGCTATACCTTCACTAAAAATAATCTCTTCAGCCCCCGCAGCCTCCTGGATCTCCACCTGGCCCTGCTTCTCGACTGGTGGCGGGTGTGGCACTCTGCAGTTGGAATGCTGCAGGACCTCCCTGTGCTGGCCTCCCCTACTGTTCTCCAGAGACTCCATTTCCCCATGTTCTTTTCAGCAAGGGTAGATGGGGAGGGCCACCGGCTGAGGCTGGCCAGAAAATGTGATGTTCTGAATCGTGGATTTTCAAGTTACAATACCAGACTGGCCAAAATTATCCTTCCAAGGTTAATCAGGAAAGGTGACAGTTTGGACAGCCCTGTGGCAGTTACAATTTTCTTTGGTGCAAGATGAGAATCCTAAGCAGCACAAGACGCTGGATGAGTATGCTGTGGATCTAAAGAGCATGGTGCAGCACCTCAAGTCCGTGGACATCCTGAGAACACAGTTATTTGCATCCTGCCGCCCCCACTTTGTGAAACAGCTTGGGAGGCAGAGTGCATCATGCAAGGTCGCAAATCAGACCATCTGAACTTGGTTGTTGGTGGCTAGGCCAGCACCTGTTTACAGGTGGTCTGAGACTTTGGGACTGAGCCACTCGACCCATGGACCCTGATGTAGAAGGACATTGGGACTTTTCATCCTGTCCATCAGGCGGACATTTATCACCGAAAGGAAATGAATTTTGTTCTCATATCTTTGGCCTTTGATAGAAGTTTCTTCTCTGCCTTTGCTTCTTCCTTACTGTGAGACAGAGGAAGCAAGACCTGAGCTAAGTCTTCTGGGAGATGGGGGACCACTAGTTCCACACAGACAATTCAAGTCCGATTGTTAATTTACCAAGCATGAGGTTGCCATGGCACAAAGAGTCTAAGACAGCTAGTCGAAGAACACTTCTGAAGCTTAAATCTTTCTTTAAGACCCTAATCCAAAACACAATGAACATCTGCCACCAATATTTAATTTAAAAAATGACAATTTTTCAGGGAAAAAAACTTCAAAGGTCCATTTTCAATGGGTTCACATCCACAGGAATGGGACAAAGATTAAGAACGTGTTTTATTTTCCTGGGGTACGTAGGTCAGCCTATGTTCAAGTCATGACTCAAGCATCTCCACAAAGCCTTCCCAGATTGTCCACAGCACCATGATCTTCCTCATACTCACAATACCTACTGCTTATGCCACTCACGTATGGCGAGGTGGCATGACTTGAACAGTATTCACGCTTTCCGTTGATCCCTTGTCACAGATGCTGTTTGAGCACTGGATGACGGATTGGATTAATGTCCCAAGAATATTTCTAATTTATACTCACAACTAGACTGTGAACTTCTTGAACACAAGGATCACGGTGTTGTTTATCCTCTTTATATCCCCACATTGGCCAATTAATATTTGTTGAGTTGTTTACATGAGAGTTATGGTTGTTTTATCTAGCTCTGGTTATGCTGGAGCTTTAACTAAGTCACACATTTGGATGGAGGGAAAGAGCTCCCCTGAACTGAGAAACCATTCAGTTATCCGGGTAAAAGGAATATCTCTAGACTGGAAATGAAAACCAGGAGTCTGAAAAGATGGGACTTACAAGCTCTCCCTTTTAATGATAGCAAGATGAAGACGACAGCTCCCTGGTGGTAAATGGTTAAATGGCATTATCATGTGGTGACAATCTGGGAAACAGAAAAGAAAGGACACCAGTAGGGCAGTGTTAGGGCAAGAGGGTAGACCCCTGAAATATCTGGACAAGGACAGGACCCGTGAACCCCAAATTAGAGTTAACTGTGAAAAGACCAGATATTGGTATTCTGTAAGGATTTTGTTGTTGTTGTTGTTGTTGTTTAATGCTTTTGTTATCCTCCAAATCTCACTTTGTTTCCCATAAGTATTAGGTAGAGTTGTTGTTGAAAATCCATTCTAGCTCAACTCTGCTAAGGGGAATTAATTATACGGTGTTGCCTTTACCTGGGCAACCACGGGTCAGAGTAGCATGTGGGGCATTAGAGAACGAAGTCAAATAAATCTTAGGGAAGAATGGGGGCTGCCTGCTCAGTTCTAAAAACTGGAAGTTCTAGGGTTTATTTTCCTAAAAACAGCAACATTTTAAGTTGGATTATATTAGCTGAAAAAAGTTCTATTTCTCATATGAACACCCAAACATACTTTTGCATGAAAATTAAAGCGTATTCTTTGCAAAAATCCTCTTTAAATTCCCAACATACTCATCCAGTGGACTGTGTTGCTTAGGATTCTTATCTTTTAAAGCACTGTCATTGGCACCGAAGAAAATGTTATATATCTCCATGGGATACAGTAACATACTACTGAGCAAAGACTATCAGACTCAAACTATCAAAGATTATCAAACTTGTGAATAATATGCCTTCTTCCCCTTGATGAGAGAAAAGGTTCTCTTATGGCTTGTTCCCAAGTATTTTTATTCAAAATACAAACACCATTCTTTCATCATAAAAGTAATATTGAAGCTCATCTAAAAGATCCTGAGGTAGTAGTTACTATAATTACTCTGAACATAGTTTCACAATGACAAAATTTGTCTTGTGTATTAACAATGTAATTACAAATCATTTTATAATTAAACCATCTAGAAATTTTCTTCCTATTGTTCCCAAAATGTAAATAAGTTAATACCTATTAAATTCAGCAACAGCTTTAAGCAAATTAAATATTTTTTGAAAAGATAAATTATATACTTTGAAGTTTAATACTTATGATTGGCACAAATTTATATGACACATTGTATAATTTAAATGCTTAAAGTTTTTAGGTATAAATTCTTAAATTAATCTTAAAAATCTTAAGATAAATTGATTAGTGGTTCAATGCTGCTACAAATTTTGAAATTTGAGAAATAATCTATTGAAAGCAACAGGACTGTAGTTTAATTTTTAGCTGAAATTTGTTAAGAGATAGTTATAAAATTTCCAAACTCACTTGTGTTAAATTTGGACAAAGGCTGAATAAACATCAAAGACAGAATCAAGTTTCTCATATCTATACTAAAGAATAAATAATTATTTTAAAGCACTGGATTTTTAAAACTATAACATCAGTCATGAAATTTGGTGTAACCATTTTCCCTGGAGCCCCTTATGTTAGAGTTCTTCCTTCCAGAAGAAGAAACATCCATTTTTTTTATAACTTCACTCAATATGTTATTAAGAAGCCAAATGTCTTGTTTATTTAGTATGTTAGTATGTCTAGGAAATGGGATGATTTGAGTGGCTGAAAACACTCAAAAGTCATTAAAGTTATTTAACTTGGACATTACAAAAGTAGAAGAAAACAAAATATATTCAATATAGAATACATTATTCGTTATTCTTTTCTGATGATACAAAATGTACTCAGAGAACTTTAATATCATAATAATAAATTATTACACAGTATTGGGGGTGATCTAATTATTCTATCTTCTTGATTGAACACTATGCAAAAAGGAACTTAGGACAATTTTTGGTGCAAAAGGTAATCTGATCTAAAAGATTTTACAATGGAGACATAAATAATCAAAACTAGGGTTGCTTAAATAAACTGGTATTAAAATGTTAGTTTAAAATATTAGAAGAGGAAGATTAATAATTACAAAATGGCATACCATTACTGTTATCAAGAATAACCAGATATTAGAGAAGTAAGAGAAGCCCTATAGTTTTTATACTTTCAGGCTGGAATGAAACCGAAAAAGGTGGTTTGAATAAAACTTAAAGTTATCATCAATAATTTTAAAAACTGGGTCTATGTAGCAGTGATTCTTCGAAATGAAGTACATAACTGGTAAACAAAAAAGTATCTTATCTGCAGGCAATCTGCTGCATTGTAGGCAAATAATTTAGTTACTTTATGGGAGGAGTGTTTGATTTATTTCTCTGAGGGCCTCTTAACTGCACTGGCCTCCTTTACATGCAGGAAGGAGAAAGCCGACTTCAGTGTGCCATCCCCGCTTTGTTGTGAAAAGCAAAGGAAGGTGGCCCAGAGAAAACCACAGAGTCCAGTGTAAGCTGTTCTCCAGTGAACAGGAACGAGGCTGAAGTTGGTCAACTGGAACACAGAGAAAGAATATTAGGACACCATATAAACCAAAATCATGGGTCAGCATTCTGAGTAGGTTTGAAACTCACCTGTACAAAAGGCCAGTACATCAGACCACTCTGGAATAAAGAAAAACTATGTTAGAACATCTTTTAAATCACACAAAATAATCCCTCAGTTCAAGCTATAAAAGATTAGGAAATAACAGGAAGACAAAATACTGAGATATCATTATATTTCAGACTAAGCTGCTTAAGTCAGACTCTCGCTAACCTAAGGCCTCTGCAGTAGAGGGGGCTGGGGGGTTGTGAAAAAGCTGTTGGGTATGAAACATTTTTATTAGTTCCATTCATGGGTCCAGAATGAAAAGTCTATCAGAACTAGGACCAATTTTGGACTGGTTTCTAAATAACAATATATATTTATAAATTGCAATTTTCCTATCAATACAAGGAAATGAAGCAGGAATATATTTATAAAATACAAAATCAATCCATGATTCTTCAAACTATAAAACAAAAAAACCACAACTGTATACTAAACAATTCTTATATAATTGTTTGCTAATAATCTATTCAAATTACTTCATGCTCTAGAACAAATTTAGCTAAAATGTTTATGTATTACAAGATATTTTAGATACACTTATTTTAACAGGCTTTAACCTGCATATTCTGGCGGAAAAAAAAGTCATCATTATGGAATTTTTATTAAAGATAGAGATCTTGGTATTTGAACTATATGTCAAAGTACAAAAGAAAACAAGTAAAAAACTAGAGGTCTTCAAGACAGTCTTTAAAAGTGGTATTACAGGCGAATTATTTTCTTACTTTTTAATAATCTATATTTCTTAAAGTTTCTATAATAAGCAGTTGCAATTATAGATATTTAAAGTTTATATTCATGTAAGAATTTACTACTTTAGCAAAAGTGATTAGTAGACTAAACTGTACGTGGTTTTGTATTTCTTATTGCAAAGATTTTCTTGCTAGAATGTAGTACCACCTAGGACCCAGCTTTTGGGCTCCAATACAATTTCCTACTAAAAGGAAATAAGCAGTCCTCAGAGAAATGGCTGATTCCAGGGATGAGGGCAGGGTAGGTATAATATAAACTTGTCAACAATCTGTTACTCCACAAAGTAATGAAGAGGTTTGTGCCAGTGTGAAGCTATTATGTACCCCAGAAAAACCATGTCCTTTAATCCTCATTCAGTATTACTGGGTGGGATCACTTTTATTATTTCCATGGAGATATGACCCATCCAAATGTGGGTGGTAACTTTTGATTAAATGGTTTCTATGGAGATGTGTCTACACCCTTTCAAGGTGGGGTTGCTTGCTGGAGTCCTTTAAGAGGGAGCCATTTTGGAAAAAGCTTTAGAGTCCACATAGCCAGAGACCACTGGAGATGAAGAAGGAAAACACCCTTGGAGAAGCTGTTGAAGAAGCCTCGAGAGAAAGCTAGCAGATGTCACCATGTGCCTTTTCAGCTGAGAGAGAAATCCTATACATCATTGGCCTTCTTGAACCAAGGTAACTTTCCCTGGATGCCTTAATCTGGACATTTTATAGCCTTGCCTTAATTTGGACATCTTCACAGCCTTAGAACTGTAAACTTGCAACTTAATAAATTCTTCCTTTTAAAAGTTGTTCTGCTTCTGGTATGTGGCATTCCGGAAGCTTATAAACCAAAACAAGTTTACAAAAATTAAATGATGGGGAACATAGGAGCCAGCTTGAAGAAACTCCCACTGGCCACTGGTGTAAAAATGGGAATGCCTATATCCACGCTAATAATAAATAGATAAATAAATAAGTAAATGGAGGAGAAGAGTGGGCTCTTGTTTAGAGTAGAATACTGAGTGCCACTTGGTAAATATGGGGCCAGTGCTGGAGTTGGAAAATTATCATGTTGCAATCCCAACAATAACATATGGTTCAGGCAGAACCATTAACAGATGCTAAATTCAGGTGGGATAGTCTTATGGGGAAAAGGATATTTATTTACCTGGTCTCAAAATGCCTCCCTACAGATTACTCATTAATTCCACAGGGGAAAAAATAGTAACTATACGGTGGGAAATCAGACTCCTTGACACACTAGATACCATCTGGATATTGTATTCCCCCAGATGTGATGACTTGAGGAGGACACAATACCACCTACGGAGTGTTCAGGCCCAAAATATCTAAACTGAACTATGAGGAAACATAATACAAACCCCAAGTGAGGAACATCCTATTTCTCTAAGAGTCGGTAGGACCATAGCCTTCAAAAATATCACAGTTATAACAGATAAAAGGGCTGAGGAAGTATTCCAGATTATGGGGACAAAAGGGGGATGCAACTAAATGTAATACCTAATCCTAGACTGGATCCTGTATTGGAGAGAAAAGAAATGTGTGAAGGCCATTATTTGGTCAACTGGCAAAAATGGAAAGTGGATAGTATATTAGATAAAAGTACTGTATCATTGTTAAATTTGTTAAATCTTAAAACTGTATGGTGGTGGGCGGGCCACGGTGGCTCGGCAGGCAGACTTCTCGCCTGCCATGCCGGAGACCTGGGTTCGATTCCCGGTGCCTACCCATGCAACAAACAAACAAACAAACAAACAAAAACTGTATGGTGGTTATATAAGGGAATATCCCTATTCTTAGAAAATAGATACTTAAGCATCTAGGAGTAAATTCTGTGTGCAACTTAGTCTCAAATAATTAAGAAAAACATGGATGGATGGACTGGATAGGTAGGAAAATGGATGAGCAAATGATTAAACAAATGGGGCAAAACATTAACAATAGGTGAATTTGGGTAAAGGGCATATGAATTTCTTGGAAATAATCTTATAACTTTAAGTTTGAAATTATTTCCAAATAACTTTTTCTGAAAATTATAAAAAAGGATAATGTAATATAAGATATATTTCCAAGAGATAATATATTTGAGCCTCCATATTGCAATTACCTACACATACTACCTACATGAAAACAACAAGTTCATGGTAAAGCTGGGGGCTGGGTGAGCGGGGGGCTGGTCCCCAGCCACAACCATCAACACTCTCACATACTCCTTGGGCTGTAAGAAATCCTTTGTAACAGATTTCCTCTGGATGTTTCTTTTCTTCTGACTCCTACAACTTGTGCTGTTAGTTTTACTGAGAAAATCTGAATTGAGAGCCTCACTGTAACCCAATTTCTCCCATATCTCATCTCTCTAGCTCTGAATTCTGCCCTGTTCATCTGGAATATCCCAAAGGCAGCTGGAATTCAATCTTTCCAAAACTGGACTCATCTATATTTCTTCTCAAATTGGCTCCCTTTCCACCACTGATGCAATTCGCTTAAGCCAGAAATCTGCTGCACTTCCTGACTTGTTCTTGTCTTTTACCTTACACTTCAAATCAGTTATCAAGACCTACTAATTCTACCTCCTAAATATTTCTCACATCATTCCTATACCCACTGCTTTATGATTTCTTATGTGAACTTGTTGCCGTAATCCTCAAACTGATTTCCCTACTGCTGTCACCTAAGGGTGGAGCTTAAGATTCTTGGCGTGGTGTTCATGCCAAGATCCAAACACATTTCTAGTTACTTCCTCATTTACATTTTATACTCTAGGAATACCAAACTCCCTGTGATTTCTCCCCTGTAGACAAAACTGTATGCATTTTATGCATTTGTGAGTCTGCTCATGCAACTTCCCCTGGTATGCCCTTCAGCTCCAATTATCTGCTGAACCCTGCGGTATTCTTTAAGGCTCAGCTTAGCTGCTATGTCCCCTGGGAAGCCTTCCTTGAGCCCCACCTCTTGTCCACGCTGTGCTAAATGCCTCTCTGCTACAGGACCCGGCACATGCTTACAGCATTGCTCAGAGAGTTCTAGTTAATACTCATCTCTGTATTTGTTGATCTATTCCACTAGACCATAATTTCCTTGAAGACAGGACCTTTGTTTTTATATGTTTTTTGCATCCTCCACCAACACCTAGCACAGTGCCTGGCAGATGGTTATTTTCTTATGGGAGATCTGCAGGAAAATACCCAATGGGGCAGATACCCACCCTCCTTTCTTTTCATGGGTGTAGATGGAACTAATTCACTTTGACCACTGTCCTTTAAAAAAGCATGCAAAGTAAGCCAACTTAAAATTAGGCCTAATTAAAAAATTGTGGCCTCTCTCTCTCAGCCAACATGACAAGCAAACTTATTATATATATATTAAAAAAAAAAAGTCACCCCCAGAGAACCTCTTTTGTTGCTCCCTCTCTAAGCTGCCACAGCAAGTGAATTCACTGCCCTCCCCCGCTACATGGGACATGACTCCCAGGGGTATAAATCTCCCTGGCAACGTGGACAGAAATCCTGGGGTGAGCCAGGACCAGGCATCAAGAGATTGAGAAAACCTTCTCGACCAAAAGGGGGAAGAGAGAAATGAGACAAAATAAAGTATCAGTGGCTGAGAGGTTATGCTGGAGCTTATTCCTGATACATTATATAGATATTCCCTTTTTAGTTTATGGTAGATTGGAGTGACTATAGGGAAGTGCCTGAAACCGTAGAGCTACGTTCCAGTAGCCTTGTTTCTTGAAGATGACTGTGTAATGATATAGCTTTTAAAATGTGACTGTGTGACTGTGAAACCTCGTGTCTGATGCTCCTTTTATCTGGAGTGTGGACAGATTAGTAAAAAATACGGATAAAAAAATAAACAAATAATAGGTGGAACAAAGTTTCCTCTCACTGAGAGGGAGGGGTAAGGGCTATGGTATGTATGAGGTTTTTCTTTTTTATTTCTTTTGCTAGAGGAATGCAAATATTCAAAAAATGATCATGGTGATGAATACACAACTATGTATTGATATTGTGAGCCACTGATTGTACACCATGTATTGAATGTTTGTATGTCAAGAATGTCTTTATGTTTGTTAAGGTTTTACCAATAAAAATTTTTAAAAAAGCATGCAAAGGCCCCCACGTCTCTATGTCCTTCCCCCACAATAAAAATGTAGATCGCATGTCTGCACTAAGGAAGGAGAGTCAGAACACCTGCAAACCCTGCTGTTTGAAGCCTCTTTTATTCACAATTCTGTTTGCTTGCTCTTTTTTTAAATGTTAGATGTATACATAGCCAAAGGATCTGTGACATAATGGGGAAATGTGTTCCTTTTTCAAAAAGAAGGCCAAAGAAAATCACATTTGGATTTCAGCATGGGCCTACAACTTTTGCCCCAAGAGAAGTAAAAAGAGTTGTGGACCCTCCTTTCCCTATGACAACTGCTCCCTGAGTAAAGGGGCTCAGGGAAAGGGGAAGGCTTCAAACCTCCCTGTCCTTTCCCTCCAGTCCTCGGACAAAGATGCTGGTTCTGGGGCTCAGGACTATTGAACAGAAAATGATGGAAGCAAATCAGGGATAGCTAGGAATAGCTTGGTACTGCTTTTGATGGGAATTAAGTGCATGTGAAACCCTTGACCCAGTCTGGTATCTTCCAGAATCCTGAAAATTCATCTCACTGAGATTAAAAGAATCAAACATATTCTAGACTAGAGAGAGAAGGCATCCCCAATTCTGCAAGGCCTTAAGGACACCATTCAATACATGTTCACTGAATAAATCAAAATGCATTAGACTGGATTGTATATAAACGTTCTGAGCAAACAGTATAACACAATAGCCCTGGGAAATATTACCCTTCTGTGTAAATATTTTTGTGTTGCTTAAAGATTCCTTTCACAGGGACTTAGCAGAATGTACACCTGGAAACAATGGCTCTGAACATGGGAACAAATCCATCCAACCACTTACATTCTAGTATTACCATTTTGGAATAATCCCTTCGGCTTCAAAATTCACTTATTTAACATGCTATCACTAATATAAATAAATGTAATAAAGTCAGAAATCATTGCAAAAATTGACTAAAACTCAGAGATATGCATGAAAAATATAGACTCTTAAAGCCTTTTCTCATTCATCTATCAAAAAAATATAAGCTCTCTGAAAAAATACTGAACCCTTCTGCCTAACAAACAAGAGCCCTAATTTAAGAATTTTTATTAAAATTTACTTAATGTTGAAAATACACAAAATAATTTTGATTACATTTTCTAAAGTATGACTTACCTTATATGTATTCCAGAATTTCTGTTTCAGATCCAAAAATACATCATCCTTTCCTTGGAGAATACTCATACCTATTTGCAAAAATACACACTAAAAGAATTTTAAAATATTCACTAGGAAGATTCACTAGGAAGATATAACAGTTATTGTTCAAATTTCCTATCCCAATATGCAATACCATTATCACTTTTTAAATATCTCCCTTCTGACCTAACAGTGAAAAGAGAAACAAAATTTCCATTTTAAAACTATATAAAATTTTAAAGGAATGATAAATATGGAGTGGGCATAGCAAGGTATAATATTATAGCAGAATGATTATCCTTTTTTTTTTTTGCTGCTCTGTTTAAAATCTTTATTGGATTGTTTCTGATTACAAAAGTAATAAAAGCTCATTGAAATACTGAGTCAGTATAAATGTGAACAAATGAGAAGTAATCTCATTCATTCCCTCTCGCCCTCCTGTCCCTCCCACAAAATCACCATTTTTAACAGTTCGGTGTCCCCTGCCTCCAGACATTTTTCGAGACATACAAACACATCTGCCTTCATCTTAGGAACCAGAATCCTGCTATATGCCTGCCATTTTTCTCTAACGATAATTGTGGTAGCTAACTTTTTATTGAGCACATTTTATTTATGGGCACATCTCCTGCCTCACCCCATTGCACTTTCACCAATCTCTATGAGGCAAAGCACTTCAGGTGTAGAATGTGAGGCTGGAGGTGCTGGTTGGGGGGGACCAGTTAGTCTCATAGTAAGCAGGGGGTCCAGGCTTGAATCCAGCAGTCTGCAGTAAGAACTCTGCTCTCATCACAACACAATTATCAATACCTTCCCATTTAGTCGTATATGTAGGGTGGAGTGGGGAGGGGGGGTCCATGTCAGAACGTGGAAATCTTCCTCATTCTTTTGAACAACTTTAGAATGTTCTCTTGTCTAGAGGGCAGCATAATCTATTTTGCCTTCTGATCACCACAGGCTCCTTCAAAATTTTTCTCCACTACCAGCCATACCACAACAAACACCCTGGTACATAATTCTGCTCAACTGATGAGTTCAACTGTGAGATACAGTTTTTAAATTATGTATGTGCATTTTTTAAACTTTTTATTTCCAACTTACAGGAGAGTTACAAAAATAATGTAAACCACCTACACAGAATTCCAGCATACTTCTAACCCCTTCTTCAGATACTCAGATGCACAATTTTAACATTTTGCTACATTTGTTGTATCATTCTATTTCTCTACCCATCAATCTAAGAATGATTATCTTTTAAAAACTGTAAGAGAATTCACAAAACAACAGGGTTAAAATAACGGAACTGTTGTGAATTTTCTCTTTTCTACCTCCCAAACTTTTTGTGAAATTTTTAAAATTAAAAAAATAATAATTCTTTAAAAAAAAAAAACTGATGGATTTTAAGTATTCTGGCAACCACAGATTTCCCATCAGTATTATTCTGGTCAGAGTTTCAAAGTAACGCACCAACTCAGCCTTCCTAAAAACACTTCGAAAACTGGTCTTTAATATCCCTGCAAAGAAATTCCGGGACCAAGGACAAAACCCCCCTATTTTAGAAAGGGTGTAAAAATGAGAGTGCTTTAAAAACTCTCCCCCAGCTCTATGAGGAGGAAGGGAAAATAAGGGGGATTCTTAGAACCAGACTTATAAGAAAAACCTTGCCAAATAACGATAATACCGTATTCCACTTAACAAGCATCAATTAAGTAGTACGCACTTTATGCGCCTTATTTCATTTGCCCTTTATAACAATCCTGCGAGGCAGGTGCAGTTATAGAGGAGGAAAAGAGCTCAGGGAGGTTAATAGCAGACTGAGACCTGCCCAGGTGTCTGATTCCCAAGTAGACTCGATCGCAATTATAACACTGGCTCCCCAAAGCGCCCTGGCATAAATGACTACCCGATTCAATTTCCAAGTAGGAAGGGCCCTGAAGAAACATCCGTTCCACCCGCTCCCACCTTTGCCTTTCAATTTAACACAAGGAGAGGGAAACTGGGCCAGAAATCTGCAAAGCAAAACAAAAGAAGCAAATGGGGCAAAAATCTGCTTCAGGGGCCTCAGGGCCCTGTTACTGCAGTATTCCCTATTACTGTACATTGTTCTGGTGTCAGGCACACTGAAAACACTATCAGCATTAGGGCATCACGGATAAGAACGTGTCTCAGAGCAAGGATTCTGCTGATTTGGGGCAAGTGACCTAATTCCTTCGAACCTCAGTTTCCTTATTTATAACATGGGGATAATTAAGAGTTCCTGCCTCACTGGGCTGTTTGAAGATTAAATGGAAATCTGGTCTTCAAAGTCCCAGTTCCCAAACCCTTCCACTCATGTTCAAGACCACCCTGTGCAAATCCAGTCCCCAAGTCACACTGCAACCAGACACAGACTTTCTGATAAATTGGGTGGCTCCTGCCTGCAGGTCCATCCTCCTGACTTCATTGACCTCGTCAATCATGGGAATGACCAAGACTGCAACAGGCAACTAGATCCTTCATATTTCCTATGGGGTTGGTGGGACACCCAAAACTAGAATCCATGGGGCAGGGTAGGTTTCTTCAAGAAGATGACTTGCCTGCCCCACCCAATTTAGAAAGCACAGCCAGTCAGCGATGGGAGACTGTTCTCATGATGGTGGGAGAGGGGGCACGCAGGATTTGTAATTCCCCATTACAAGGCTGGATCAAAGACGCTTCCCACCCCGGGTCCCCAGCACATCTCCCCCAAGGCGATAGAAGACGCCATGATGATGGTGGTCACGCAGCTCCTCCACATTTTTCCTGGTATTCAGAGGGGTAAGGAATGTTCTCAAAGCCTGGTCCTGAGGCCCAGCGCAGATTTTCTGAAGGAGATGGATCCTCAGCCCGTCACTGGTATAGAGTCCTCCTTGGCACGGGTCCGAGATGCCCTCACATTTTCTGTGGGTTTTGACATGGGGAAGGGACGCCCGCGGGGAGATCTAGTTACCCAAACAGACTTTAGCGTCGGCATGAATTTTCTGGGGGCCCAGGCCCGACCTCCGGTTCCACCCGCTCGTGCCCTACGGTTGCGGGTCCCATCACAATTTGGTGATGTGGAGAAGAGGGGCCCGCCAGCGGGAGGAAAGTCCCGGAGCTCTAGACGTGGATTTTCCAAAAGCAGGGCAGCCCCGGCCCCGCGACTCCCTCACGGGGATTGCAGATGCGGTGGGTTGAGAGGAGGCGCCTCACATCCCAGTGGGATCTTTTCTGGGGTAGTAAATGGTGGAACCCCAGCCCTCGCCCCTAGCCCCAGTTGTGGCCTAAGCCCCAGGGCCCCTGAATAGCCACCCCAATCCAGGTCACAGACCCCTGGTCCCCGGCCTCTCCACCCACCGGCTCTCCAACTACGCCCCCCTCAGTCCACGGCCCCCAGTCCCGGGCCTCCGGCTCGCGCCCCGAACCCGCACTCACCCACGTAGAAGGCCGAGAGCGCGACCGGCGCTCCGAACGCCTGGTCGCACAGCACCTTGGCCAGGACGGCGCGCGGCGCCCGGCCCGGCAGCGCGCGCTCCAGCAGCCGCAGCCACACGTAGTTGAAGTTGGCGTGGAAGGCCACGGCCACGGTGGCCACGCACCGCGTCTGGCGCCAATCGGCCCGGCCGCCCCGCAGCCGCTGCTGCAGCGCGTCGCCGGCCGAGTAGAGCGCGGCGTAGAGCAGCACGTTCGTGGGCCACGGGTAGCGCCGGGCCGCGCGCGGTAGCGCCCGCCACCAGCCCGCCATGCCCGCCAGCCCTGGCGGGCCCGCGAGCCCCGCAGCCAGACCCAGCGCGACCCAGCGGCCCCGGCCACGCCCGGCGGCCGCCCCCTGCCCTCGGGACCGCCTCCTCCTCTTCTTCCTTCTCCTCCTCCGCCGCCGCCGCCGCCACCACCTGCCTCTCCCGAAACCGAAGAGCGATTGGGAGCCCTGCGCACGCCCACTCTGCGCCGTGCAATCCGGTGGCCTTTGTGGCGGGTGAGCACTTGAAAAGTGCCCGGTTCACATCATGCATGACTCCGTTTACCTGAAATGTCCCAAACAGGCAAATCCATGGAGACAGAAGTGGTTGGTTGCCAGGGCCAGGGAGGAAGGGGTATGGGGAGTGACTGCCAATGGGGTACTGGGTTCATTTATCGCAGCGCGATGAAAATGTTCTGGAATTAGACAGCGTTGATGCTTGCACAACCTTGTGAACCTACCCAAAAACACCGAACTGTATACTTTGAAATGGTGAATTTTATGGTATGTGAATTCTATCACAATTTTTTTAAAAAAGGAATAAGTGAGATACCAAGACAATTTCCAAATGGTGGTGTATTTTAAATGTCCGCATGCAAGGAATTTGCACTTTGAACACCCACAAAATCCTGGCTGATTATGTAACTTCGCTTGGAAACTGTCAAAAATTAAAATGTCCTGACGGCCAAGGAGTCTAATAGGCCTACGGCCTTCTGCCCTTCAGAGTTTGTTTCAGTGAACTTCTTTCCGGAAACATGTGCTGGTTTCCCAGGCACTGTCCCAGAAGCAGGGACAGGGGTAACCCCACAGATAAATCTCCGGTCTCATGAAACTCTGTTTTTCTTTGCTTCTTTTTCTGTTTGTTTTTCTTCCTTTGGTCATATGCAACCCCATTCTCCCTCTCTTATTTTCTCTCTCCTATTGGTATCTTATTTTATTCATTTAAAATATTTTTTAACTTTTCATTTTGAAATAATTTCAGGCTGACAGAAAAGATAGTGCCAAGTACCCATATACCCTTCACCCAAACATTCCCAAATATTGACATTTACCTAACAATAGTACATTTACCAAACCAGAAAATAAGCATTGATGCAATACTATTACCTAACCTATTATGTTTATTCAAATTATTGCCAGTTGTTCCACTAAAGTGCTTTTTCGCACCAGCATCTTGGATCACATTGCATTGCATTGAGTTGTCATACCACCTTAATCTTCTCCAAAGGAAACGAGCCAGTTAATTGTTAGACTGTCCCTCAGTTTGCCAGCCCCATTCTCCTTCATTCCTGAGAATCTGCCTATTTGTGTGTTCTTTGAATCTTTCCATCTGCCCCGTTTGCCAATTTCTATCCCTTTCTTCTCCTTGCCTTTGTTACTGATCCCAAGCAAATCTTTCTGTCAGACTCCTTCCAGCTAGGCAGGCTCCTAGGTCACCAAACATGTCTTTCTTCTTACTTAAACCCCCCTTGTATTGTTTTTCTATGCCCCTGTAACAAATTAGCACAAACGTAGTGACCTGAAACTTTATTCACTTACAAGTTCTGGGGATCAGAAGTCTAAAATCCACGGGACTGCACTCCTTTGGGAGGCTCGGGGGTAGTAGCCATATCCTTGCCTTTTCCTGCTTCTAGAGATTGTCTCCATTCCTTCGTCGTGGCTCCATCCTCCATGTTCAAATTCAACAGTGGAGTACTGTAACCGAGAAATTAGGATTTAAGGGATGATTTTGATTACTGAATAATTATACAGACATTCCTTTTTGCTTTTTGGTTTATTGGAGTAGACAGAGGGAAATACCTGAAATCTCTAAATTGTAATCCAGCTGTCTTGGTTAAGATTGTAAAAACTGTGTCACTAACCTTCACTTGTACCCGTTTATACAGTTTTTCAAAGACTTTAACCTACAAGTCACCTATACTTCATTATTATACTAAATATCACATCCATCATCATATTAAGGTCACCATTATTTTACATACATTCTGTAACTAAGCATGTAATCAATCTGCACATGCTCAACAATTAGATCACTTCTAATTACATCATCTGGGGTTACTGTGCTCATTATCCTAAGTCCTGCCCATCTTTTTCTCTAATAAAACTATCAGAATTATTGCAGTTTGGAGAGACAAATTTTGGGCCCCTAGGCCATCTGATCTCCTGCTATGTGCCTAGTAATAAACTTTTTCTTTCTTTGAAACCCCAGTGTCTTAGGAATTGGTCATTTCAGCGCAGCAGGCAAAAGAATCCACGGCCTTTCTCTGGTAATAGTATCTTCCGATCTCTCTCTTTCTCTTTCCATTGTCTGACTCTGACCCTTCTGTCCTGTGTTTACATTAGACCCGCCCAACCCAATAATCCATGATAATCTCCACGTCTCCAATCCCTTAATTTAATCACATTTGCAAAATCCCTATTACCATGTAAGGTGACATATGCACAGTTTCTGGGGATAGATGACTTTGGGAATCATTTTTCAGCCTACTATACTCCTCTTTATTTAGTCTTTTTTCTCTGCACTCCTTTTGGCCCCCTTTAATAACAGTTATTCATGGCAGGTGAAATTAAATCACCCATTCCTCAGTACACATAGATTAGGACTATTTGCTTGTCCAGATACTTGCTTGTTTGTAAATATTTATTGAGCCCCATTATGTGCCAGGTCCTGAAATATGTAATGTGGAAAGGATTTGTATTTGCAACACTTAAAAAAAAATCGAATTGCTGCCTAATTTAGAGGAGATTATTATGGCTCTGTTTTAAAAAAAAGTCCTAATGATTCCTCCACAATTCCCTTAGCCAAGTTTAATAGAGAGAAAGAGATAGGACATAATTAGACTCCTCAAAATGGATACTAGAAGCAAGAAATTAGGAGAGAATAGGATTGCCAGGTAAAATACAGGGTGCCTAGTTAACTTTGAATTTCACATAAGCAATGAATGATATTTTCATGTAAGTTTACCCCATGCAGTATTTGAGACATTCTTAAACTAAAAAAGGTTGTTGTTCCTCCAAAATTCAAAGTTAAGTGGGCATTCAGTGTTTTGTTTACTTATTAATTTCTTTTGCTGAATCTGGCAACCCTCAGAGGAACAGCACTAAGTTTGTTGAGTTTCTGCTTTGTGTCACTTCTCTCCTTGGTGCTCTAATATACCGATTCGTTTCCTTCTCACAGCTGGTAACAATCTGTCTAGGCACATATCCTCTGAACTCTGTGGTGGTCCTTTATTAAGCAGTTCAACATTTTTAATGAGAGTTGAAAGAAAGAGAAATGAATAATTAGAAGATAATTTTGCAAATATTTCTGTATACTTGTCTCTTCTTAAAAGCAATAAGAAATTCGGTAGCTAAAGGCAATCAATTACTCCAGCAGATGCCGGAGAACTCCCATAGCCTTCAAACAAGAGAAGATGCTCTAAGATAAATTAATTCATCCAACTGATGCTTCAGCGTGATTCAGAGCCCTCCAGCAATAATGAAGCAATGCATGTCTGTGACATTAATATCCCTCAACTGTGGGGAATGGCTGGAGAACATAGTGCCGCATTAAAATGTAAAAGGGGAGTTTTATTAGGAAATCTTTCAGCGGGTATTAAGTACTAATGTGGGAGCTTCAATTTACAGCTAAAGATCACATTAAGATAATTACAATGAAGCTTACTGTAACTCTTATTATTTCATCTGATTTAAATGAATCGTAGCTTAATAAGAATTGCCAAGTGGGCCAGCATCTAAAATCTTCTAATTTCTAATGTTAATACTGAAATTTCTACTGACAAGCAAAAGGCTACTAAAATGGCTTCAGGACCAACAAGACTGTTTTCCAATGAGCCGATGAAGCAATCGTGTAAGGCCACCCTTCAAAAGAGGTGACATTGAAGTCCCTCGTCTCCCTTTGACATTACACCTCTGAGACATCAGTTTGCCTGTGGGTGTGGACACAGAGCCTGAAACCGAAGCAAGAACTGTCTTCTTCCTTGTCTCCTGAAATGAGACTAGAGGGACGCGGTCAAGGAAAGGTTATCTCATCATCCTTCTTTCGTAATTTCCTTACCCACCCACCCCTTCATTCCAGAAGTTAGTCCGTCAGTCTTAGTGGCAGCTCTGCATTTTCTCCACCAGGCATCTGACTGGAAGGAGGTGAAGTGATTTGAAGCTCGGTTTGCCCATCAAGGACAAATATTGCTTAGAGCATGTCTACAGATCAATATATACAGCTATGCTTTATGTACATTCTCCATACATTTTCTTACTAAAAAGTTATTTTTATTTGGATGGGTTTGGGTGGGTAGGATTGAAAATATGGGTATGGGTGTAGGAGGCGAAAGGCCTTGACCCCAGTGCTGCTCATGGGGTCTGAATGTACACACAGAGGGGAAGAGAGAATACTGCCGCTGGGAAAGCAAGTAAATGGGAGAGGCTGGACGAAAAGGAAGCTAAGCCTGGCTCCCATCAGAGCCCTCATTTGTCCTCTTAGCAGAAAGGATAATAAGCAATTCTTTCATGAGATCACTGCATTTCAGCTCTGACATGGAAAAACTGTGCCTAAGAATTCTGTCCCTGTGACCCAGGGAACTCCTTCCCTTGACAGTGACACAAATTTATGTGAAAGGTGCTTAGATTGATATGATCATGTTCATATTCAAACAAAGTACTAAGGCTAAAATTTTATCATCTTGCTCTTGTTTGAAAGTTTGGAATACTTCACCCTCCTATTCCTTCTATGCCTCAATAGGGATGGTGGACTAGATCCCACCTGAAACTTGGTATTTTGAAATTGTGCCATTTGGAAGAAATAGTTAAAGTAAAATGTTCCTTTGGCTTAAGAACTCTGTTTTTCAAACACCTTTATTATAAGTGCTATTTTTACCTACAGTGAGTGTGGGATAATGAATAGTACATGGAATTTTATTTCATTTAGGCTTCTCAAAAAGAAATACCTTTGAAGGTTTACTTAAATTACACTAAGAGCTACTTATCAAAACTCTGAAATGATGAAAAACTCAACATTAAAGATAGCTTTCAGTATGCTTATCTAGTGCATATTTGAATATGCAAATGAATTAAGAATTTCCACATAAAAGGTGAATTAATCACAGAGGCAGAATCTTCTTCCCCAATTATACTTTTGAACCTTTGAACTTTAAGTTACTATAGATAATGTGTAACCGAGAAATTAGGATTTAGGGGACGATTTTGATTACTGAATCATTATATAGATATTCCTTTTTGCTTTCTGGTATGTTGGAGTTGACAGAGGGAAATACCTGACATCTCTAAATTGTAATCCAGCTGCCTTGATCTTTGATAATGATTGTACAGCCTGTATCTTCTCCCCTGTGATTGTAAAAACCTTGTGACTAACCTTCTCGTTCAACTTTAGAGTCTTGTAATCACTTAAGACAGCCCCTAATGTTTATTAATGAAGGGTCTTGGGTCAGTCCGAACTAACCTACCCCAAGTCCAAAGTTATCTCCATAACCGAGACTGGATATAACCAAAGTAGGGCGGCCTGCCATGCACAGTAGCTTAGACTTTAACCTATAAGTCACCTATACTTCATTCTGCCATTTTCTTACCTACATTCTAAGCATGTAATTAATTACTAAGCATGTAATTAATCTGCGCATGCTCAATAAATAGATTGCCTCTAAATACATCATCTGGGGCCACTGTGCTCCTTATCCTAAACCCTGCCCATCTTTTCCTCTAATAAAACTATCAGAATAATTGCAGTTTGGGGAGACAGAAATTGAGCCACTAGGCCATCTAGTCTCCTGCTATATGCTTAGTAATAAACTCTTCCTCTCTTTGAAACCCTAGTGTCTCAGGAATTGGTTTTTGGGCGCATCAAGCAAAAGAATCCACCACCTTTGTCTGGTAACAAATGTATGAGTCTATTAAATGAGGAAGAAATAACTAATTAGTGGAATAACAGCTCAGAGATTATTTTAGTAGTCCATCAGTTCTAATTCAATCAAGGAAAAAATCGAGCTATAATTTAAACAAGGCAAGTTTAATGTAAAGAAGTATTAATTTAACAGGGGATTGTCAAGAAAGAAGTAAGAGAACACTAAAGAGTATAGAAACAGCAGATAGAAGGAATAATCACTACTCCTAGGACTGAGAACACCCAAAGAGTCTCCTACCTTCAGGACTAAGAGTCAGACCTGGTTGGGAGGCCCTGTCCTGGCTCACCAAATGGCAGAAAAGTCATTGTTTTGCTGTGCCACCCACCAATGGAACTAAGAACTTGCTGGAAATCCCTCCTCCAGGGTCAGCTGTTCATGGGGGGGGGTCTCATTGGAGTACTGCTAAAAACCACCTGAAGTGTGGGTGGCAGGGGAATCTGAGGGGCCAGCTTGTGCTGTAGGAGCTGGTGTTGGAGAATTCACTTGCAAAGCCTTCTCCCTGCAAAGTCTCTCCAGCACCCTCTTTGGAGTCAACATTGTGCCAATATTTAAAAAGGAAAAATATTTAAAGGGCTCAGATCCATTTCACAGAACTGGCAAAAAGGATGATTTGGAGCTGGGAGACAATAAATCAGTAACTGGCACAAGTTTAATTTTTTTTTTTTCAGATTCTACAAGTGTGGAAGGGAGTAGAATTAAGAAAATCAAGATTTCTAGGGACAACCAGAATTTCTATTTTAGAGTATTTTTATAGTCTTCCCATGTATGTATATAATTTTTCCTTTTGAGAAAAAAAAATAAGGCTCGTGTTATGCATGCTGTTTCCTTACCTGTCTTTTTTTTCTTATGTATGAAGTTTTATTGAAACACAACCACATCCATTTGTTTACACATTGCCCACGGCTGCTTTGGTGCTATAGACAGCAGCAGAGTTGAGTAGTTGTGACAAAAGTTGATACCATAGGGCCCAAAGAGCCTAGATTATTTACTGTCTGATCCTTCACAGGAACTTTGCAGACTCCTGTACTTGGCTGGGCTGGGATGCGAATATGCTTCCTTACATGCCTGAGCTCAAAGCAAACCCTCCCGATACTCCAGCAGGTGTTTAGTGGAGTGGACAGAGGTGAAAACTGTGTTGGGCTGAGGGGAGCCAAATTGGCCATATAACCCATTTCTGAGTTGAACAGGTAAAGGCGAAGGGGCTGGCAGGGTGGGGCTGCCCTGGGGGGCAGAGGGGCTTGATTTTGGATATGTTGAGTTTAAGGTGCCTGTTTGCCATCCACAGCTTTCTACCTATTCCCTCTCTCCCCCACCACCCATTTGCAGCTGAACGTAGGTGGAGTAAAGCCCCCTGAAGGGTCTCCCCACGAATTCTTACCCCAACCCCAACCTTACCTGTCTTTTTGAGTTAAAACCTGTCACTTTTCCATGTCAGTAAGTCTGCATCTACATCACTATTTTTAAAGGTTGTATCAACCAATATTATGGAAGTACCGTAATTTAACAAATTCCTTAATATAGTTGTTTTAAAAGTTTCACTAATATAACATTCTTATAGTTAAATAAGAATGGACATTCTTATAGTTAAATCTTCCTGTTGTTGTTCTCTTTTCTTTCTTTTTAAATATTTTTATTGATAAATCTTAACATACAAGCATTCCATACATGGTGTACAATAGATGGCTCACAATATTATCACATAGTTGTATATCATCACCATCATCATTTTTAGAACATTTGCATTACTCCAGAAAATGAAACAAAAAGAAAAAAAGAAAAAACTCACATATCCCATACCCCTTACCCCTCCTTCTCATTGACCGCTAATATTTCCATCTGCCCAATTTATTTTAATCTTTGTCCCTCCTATTATTTGTTTTTTTATCCATATTTTTTGCTCATCTGCCAGAGCCTGGATAAAAGGAGCATCAGACAACAAAGTTTTCACAATCACACAGTCACATTGTAAACGCCATATTGTTATACAATCGTCTTCAAGAATCAAGGGTACTGAAACACAGCGCAACAGTTTTAGATACTTCCCTCTAGCTATTTCAATGGACCATAAACTAAAAAGGGATATCTATATAATGCATAAGAATAAGCTCCAGGATAACCGCTTGACTCTGTTTGAAATCTTTCAGCCACTGAAACTTTGTCTCATTTCTCTCCTCCCCCTTTTGGTCAATCCCTTGATGCTGGGTCCTGGCTCATCTCAGGATTTCTGTCCCATGATGCCAGGGAGATTTACACCCCTGGGAGTCATGTCCCAGGGGCGAGGGCAGTGAGTTCACTTGCTACATTGGCTTAGAGGGAGAGACCACATCTGAGCAACAAAAGAGGTTCTCTGAGGGTGACTCTTAGGCCTAATTTTAAGTAAGCTTGACCTATCCTTTGCAGGAATAAGTTTCATAGGCGTGAACTCCAAGATCGAGGGCTTGGCCTATTGATTTGGTTGTTTCCACTGTGTGTGAGACTATCAGAAATTCTCAAAATGGGGAAGTTGAATATTTCCTTCTTTCTCTCCAGTACCCCAAGAAGACCTTGTGAATACTTCTTAATTTACTGCCCAAAATACTCTGGAATATATTGGGACATCATACTGACCTGGACAAACCAATAAAGTCCCATGCCCTATTCAAGATTCCATGTACTTATGGTGTTCAACTAAACTGACCATATGAATTAAATTAGGAAATGCACCATCCAAAATATAAATTTTGCACCAAATAAACATCTTTACCTTTGTTCTTACACAGAAGTTGAGGTTTTAAAATATGGACAATATCATCCTTTACCCTTTATTCTGATTTACCTTAGTCTTATCCAAATCAGTTTCATTCATATCTCTAATCGAAGTCAGATTCCTTTTTCAACTTTTTAAACAGTTCCTGTATGAGGTACTGCTGACTTTCATAGTTTCAGAGGTCTAATTCTGAGTCTCAGGTGTCACATAAATACCTGGGAATGTGTTTCTGGGAATGACCAGGTTATAAACAACAGCAGAGTATCTCAAAATTTAGAAATAACAGTTTACAACTCATGAATGTATGTGACTACTGTAAAAACTGACAATCTAAGACCCTTTACAATAGCCCCCAACCTGATAACCCATGCTCTCAACTTCAGTTCACAGAGTTTTTATATTATGCTTTGTCCATATGAGTGAAGTATGATAATTTCATTCAACAGACAATCCTTAAGGTTTATTCACCTAGTTGCATGCCTCACAACTTCATTCCATCTTGCGGCTGCTCAGTAGCTCATTGTATGTATACACCATAGCCCTCCTTCCATTCCTCAGCCATTGTACCCTTAGGCACCTCCATCCATTGTGGATTGCAAACACTGCCACCATAGACACCAGTGTGCAAATCTCCATTCACATCCCTAGGTATATCCTAAGCAATTGGGTTTCAGGGTCATATGGCAACCCCACCCCTAGCCTCCTGTGGAACCACCACACTGCCCTCCAAGGGGCTGCATCTCTCAGTTTCCCTACTGACAGTGAATAGGTACATCTCTCCACATTTTCTCTAGCACTTATTTCTCTCTGTTCATTTTTAAATGGTTTTATTCACACATCATGCAATCCATTCTAAGTGTATAGACATGGCTTCACCACAATAATCTATCTGAAGACATTTCCTTTCCTTCCACAAAGAATCCATTCCCCTTTCCCATGTCTCCTGCCTATTAACATTTAGTTTTGGCATAATGCCTTTGTTACATTCAGTGGAAGCATATTACAGTGTTACTATTGACTATAGATCCTAGTTTGTATTGATTGTACTTTTTCCCTTGTAACATCTATTTTCAACACCCTGCAATATTGACATTCATTTGTTCTTCCTCATGCAAAAACGTTTTTTTATTTGTACATTTAATCACCATCATTGTCCACTCTAGGCATTCCTAAATTATACTGTCTCAGTCTTTATCCTCTATCTCTCCTTCTGGCTTCATACATGCCCTCAGCCCTTCACCCTCTATCATACTCACATTCAGCTTCATTCAGTACTTATATTATTGTGCTGCAATCAGGTAGTATTGTGCTATACATTTCTGAATTTTACAATCAGTCCTCTTGCACACTCTGTATCCCTTCAGCACCAATTACCCAATCTCTACCCTATTTCTATCTCCTGATAATCTTAACTTCAATTCTCCAAGTTCCCTCACTAATGTTAGTTCATGTTAGTGAGACTGTGTAGTATTTATCCTTTTGTTTCTGGCTAATTTCACTCAACGTAATGTTCCTCAAGGTTCATCTACATTGTTACATGCTTCATGACTTTATTCTGTCTTACAGCTGCATAATATTCTATCATATGTATAAACTACAGCTTGTTTAGCCACTCATCATTGATAGACATTTGGGCTGATTCCATCTCTTGGCAATCATAAATAATGCTGCTGTAAACATTGATGTGCAAATGTCCATTTGTGTCCTTGCTCTAAGGTCCTCTGAATATATACCTAGTAATGGGATTGTTGGATCATATGGCAATTCTATACTTAGCTTCCTGAGGAACCACCAAATTGTCTTCCAGAGTGGTTGTACCATCTTACATTCCAACCAACAGTAGATAACTATACCTCTTTCTCCACATCCTCTCTAGCACTTGTCATTTCCTGTTCTTTTTTTTTTTTTAATATAATGACCATTCTAGTAGGTGTCAGATGATATCTCATTGTGGTTTTGATTTGCATTTCCCTAGTAGCCAGTGAAATTGAACATCTTTTCATGTGTCTTTTAGTCATTTGTATTTCCTTTTCTGAGAAGTGTCTGTTCATGTCTTTTGCCCATTTTGTAATTGGCTTGTTTGTCTTTTTGTTGTTGAGTTGAAGAATCTCTTTATGTATTCTGGACACTAAACCCTTATCTCATATGTGGTTTCCAAATTTTATCTCCCATTGCGTAAACTGCCTTTTTACTTTCTTGACAATGTTCTTTGATGAACAAAAGTGTTTAATTTTGAGGAGTTCCCATTTATCTGTTTCTTTCTTAAATGCTTATTCTTTGGGTGTAAAGTTTAGGAAACTGCCTCCTATTACAAGTTTTATAAGATATTTCCCTACATTTTCTTCTAAAATTTTTATGATTTTAGCTCTAATGTTTAGGTCTTTGATCCATTTTGAGTTAACTTTTGTAGAGGATGTGAGATATGGATCCTTTTTCATTCTTTTGCATATGGATATCCAGTTCCCCAAGTACCTTATTGAAGAGGCTGCTCTGTCCCAGGTGGGTTGGCTTTACTGCCTTATCAAAGATCAATTGTCCATAGATGAGAGGGTCTGTATCTGACCCTCTATTCAATTCCACTGGTCAGTATATCTATCATTATGCCAGTACCATGCTATTTTGTTTTGTTTTGTTTTGCTTTTTGGAAAATATTACTTTTGTTTTCATTGTAAGTAATATTTTAACGGCAATTGGACAAAAATGAGATTTTTCTTTATATAATTTTAACAGTCACAAGTATTTTACTTTTAAAATCTATGAACTGGTGAATGGACAATCTTTAATAATCTGGTATAATAAACTTTAAAGTTTAACATTTAGCAAAATTTTGCTTCACAAATTAATTTTTAGAATGACAAGAAATAGACACAACTTAGAATCCATGTTTAGACATATGTCTTTTTTCCTTCCTCCAAATAAAAGCTTTAAAAAGTGCAATATAAAAATTTTAGATATGAAGGCACTGGATAAATTTGCATCATATGGCTAATGTCTCGCTTAGCAGCAAGAATAAAATATTCTACTTAATTTAACGAAGCATAATAAATTTTTTGAGGAAGAACCTAATTTTTACCAAAGAAAAATAACCTTTTTATTTATTTATAAAAAAACTAGACCCATCTAGTTAATGGATTCTTCTCCAAGACTGTACTTTAAAAATTTAAAAACTATCTGGAAAAGCTTTCTAGAGTATATCAACCATAAATCTGCCTAATATTATTCTGCATGAGTGTCAGGGGGTGTGGAGAAGATTACTACAGGTGTGAAAAAATGCATATTTCCAAAAAACTAACTTATCTTTTATGTTAAAGCTAAATATACCTTTCCAAAGCCACTGTGGCTGACAACAGATGGTCTATCAGAACAACTTTTCAAAAGTTAAGTTCACAGTATTTTTATAAATCTAGTAAACAGGTCTGAGTCATTATAATTACTTATTCTTAAACTCAGGGAATTGTATTTGTTTTTGACATGTTGAATTCAACGGGCATAATGATGCATGATTCAGTGAGTGGTCTGGTATCCTAAGCTCTGTTGTAAAAACAAAAACCACAGCCAGAGGACCTTATAAACAATTAACCACATTTGTTATCTCAAGACACCAAACCAAAAGCTGTCCAACATTACATGAACCGCAGTAATAGCCATAGAGGCTTCAGGGAAGCCTGAAAAATCAGATCCTAAAGTTCTTGGTAGAATATAGCTGATTTCACATATACCCTTTTTATGGACATATGAAAAAAGAATGGAAATTTTTCCCCTTAAAGTAAACCACACTGTGTATTTTTAAGAAAGAAACATTTTAGTAGAAGTTCGTTCTTTTTAGGCCAGTAAAATAGTGACCCACAAGCTTATTGTCCAAGAAGCTAAAACATTTCTACACTACAACCTGGTCTAATGATTCATGTTTCTCTTTATAAGTATTTTAATTACATTATAGAGGAAAAGAAAAACAATATATATGCTTTAATCAGATTAGTTTCAGAACAAATAAAATAACACATTAGAGAAAAAATTACTTAAGAATAGTTGTATTTATATTCCACAATTTGCTCAAATAATGGTTTTCTTATAAACTTTCTTCAGGTTGTTTTTAAAACAAATTCTTCACATTGTGTCTTGACTATGTACTTACAGAATTTCAGGGAAATAATTCTGTGTGTTTTTATAGCTTAATTTGTACTAAAGGGATGGCAGGTGGTCACATGCAGTCCACGTGGGATTCTAGCATGACATTTAGTGAGTTTTCTGATATGGACCATCCCTTTGATGCTGAAGGCAATGCATCTGTTGAAAGAACTGACTGTAGATTTGGATTACTGCTCTCTGCATCTTCCAGTTTGTCTGTGTATCTTCCCAATTAATATGGAATCTTGTGACCCTAGGAGTAGATGCCAAAATATTCCTTTGAAGCTTAGAAAAGTCTGGTTTTACTGGTGGACTGCCCCTTAATTCTGTCTCAGTATATTCCTTATTTACGTAATAGCTGACTCTAATACATTCTTGACCTCAGTAGGTGATTAGCACAACTGTTACACCGGCTGCATCTGCATCTGTAATGAGCCCTGGATTAGGTGCATCAGCCTGAAATACAAACATATGTCTTCCTGCAGAAACAGGACCCACTAAAACAGAACCAAAACTTGGTCATAATCTTCACTTTCTGCAGAGCCCACATAGATAATTTTCCATTCCAAGTCTTCAGACAGGTCCTCAATGCACTTGAAGGTGATCTCAAACTAGAAGGAGTTGTAGAAAGGAGAAAGGTTATCCAGCACCACTACATTGTTCACCTGAACCTTTGCCATATTTTGAAAAAAACACAAACAATGGGAACCAGGGCTGGTTGCAGCACAATAAAGTCCAGTGTGCAGCTTGGGAGAGTGCAGACCCCTGCCCGCTGCTTGGGAGAGTGGCGACCCCTGCCCGCTGTGGCCCAACATCTTGCAGCACTAACCTGAGAAACTTTTTTTTTCCTCTTTTTATTTACACGGGAGCACTCCACAGTGTTTTGCAGCTCTCCTATTTCCCCATTACCATGCTGTTTTAACCACTGTAGCTTAGTAATATGCTTTAAAGTCAGGTAGTGTGAGACCTCCCACTTCATTTTTCTTTCTCAAGTTATTTCTAGCTATTTGGGGCACTCTTCCCTTCCAAATAAATTTGGTTATTGGTTTTTCTATTTCTGCAAAATAAGTTGTTGGATTTTAATTGGAATTGCATTGAATCTATAGATCAATTTGGGTAGAATTGACATCTTAACTATATTTAGTCTTCCAATCCATGAACATGGTATGCCCTTCCATTTATTTAGGTCTTCTATGATTCTTTTAGCAATTTCTTGTAGTTTTCTGAGTATAGGTCTTTTGTATCCTTAGTTAAATTTGTTCCTAAATATTTGATTTTTTGGGTTGTTATTGTAAATGGATTTTTTTTTTCTTGATTTCCTCCTCAGCTTGCTCATTATCAGTATATAGAAACACTACTGATTTTTGGGTGCTGATCTTGTACCCTGTCACTTTGCTGTACTCATTTATTAGCTCTAGTAGCTTTGCTGTAGGTTTTTGGGATTTTCAATATATAGTATCATATCATCTGCAAACAGTGACTGTTTTACTTCTTCCTTTCCAATTTTGATGCCTTTTATTTCTTTTTCTTGTCTAATTGTTCTGACTAGAACTTCCAGCACATGTTGAAAAACAATGATGACAGTGGGCATCTTATCTTGTTCTTGATCTTAGAGGGAACACTTTCAGCCTTTTGCCATTGAGGATGATGTTGCTGTGGGTTTTTCATATATTCCTTTTATCATGTTGAGGAAGTTCCCTTCTATTTCTATTCTTTGAAGTATTTTCATCAAGGAAGGATCTTGAATTTTGTCGAATGCCTTTTCTGCATCAATTGAGATGATTATATGATTTTTCTGCTTTGATCTGTTGATATGATGCATTGCATTAATTGATTTTCCGATGTTGAACCAGGCTTGCATATCTAGAATAAATCCCACTTGGTCACAGTGCATAATCTTTTTAATGTGCTGATGGATTTGATTGGCAAGTACTTTGTTGAGGATTTTTGCATCTATATTCATTAGAGAAATTGGTCTATAATTTTCTTTTCTTGTATCTTTGTTTGGCTTTGGTATTAGGGTGATGTTGGCTTCATAGATGAGTTAGGTAGCTTTCCCTCCTCTTCAATTTTTTTGAAGAGTTTGAGCAGGATTGGTACCAATTCTTTCTTGAATGCTTAGTAGAATCCACATATGAAGCCATCTGGTCCTGGACTTTTCTTTTTTGGGAGCTTCTTGACGACTGATTCAATCTCTTTATTTGTGATTTGTGTGTTGAGGTCATCTGTTTCTTCTTGAGTCAATGTTGGTTGTTCATACCTTTCTAGGAAGTTGTCCATTTCATCTATGTTGTTTAGTTTATTAGCATATATTTGCTCATAGTATCCTCTCATTACCTCCTTTATTTTTGCAGGGTCAGTGGTTATGTCTCCTCTTCCATTTCTGATTTTATTTATTGCATCTTCTCTCTCTCTCTCTCTCTCTGTTTTTTTTTTTTTTTTTTTTTTTTGGTCAACCTAGCTAAGGGCCCATCAATTTCGTTGATTTTCTCAAAGAACCAACTTCTGGTTTTGTTGATTTTCTCTATTGTTTTCATGTTCTCAATTTCATTTATTTCTTACAGCTAAATCTTAATTTAATTATGTCTTTATTAAATTCCTGGGAGAAGAATTATTGGGACAAAAGATACATGTATTTTAAGTGGTTTATTTTTTGTTACTAATTGCCAATTTGCCTATAAAAAAGTTTCATAACAATTTGCATTTCTACCAGTAATGAATGAGAGTATATTTATTTTCTTCTAATTTAATTAATGCTGGATATCATTTAAAAAGCAAGCAAACTTTGCTAATGTGATAGGAAAAAATTCTGTCTCACTTGAATTTTGCATTCTTTAACTATTAGTAAATGGAATATTTTTTCCCATGTTTGTTGATCACTTGCACATATATGTTTTTTATATTGTCAAAGTCCTTTACTTATTTTCTTTTGGGGCTCACCTGTTTAGAGAGGACTAGAGTCTTTTATAAAATATAAATAATTCTGAAACAAAGGTACAATTCACATTTCTGGAGTGTTTTACCTTTTTACAATGCCCCCTAAAATATTCATATTCTATTTAAGAGAAAAGTCTTCTAATTAAACACAAATCAATTACAGTTAAAACTGTTAGTAAAATATTATCATTTGCATATAACTGCATGCAATATTAATATATCTGCTTCGGGTTTCCAAGACTTCATACTCAACTCTGCTCCTGTGATAGTTAGATGTTGGTGGAATCTGTGAATTTCTAGAACTGATTCAAATATCTTTGAATACCAGAAAAAATGCCAACAGGAGTACCTTCCTCAAGGTCTTGAAAATGAATAATAAGTTGTTGGTGATAGTGGTTGATTTTGCTCAATTTTCTTCTATTGACAGCAAGTTGGCACTAAATGAATATTTTCAATGTACTAGGACAGCAATGACAAATTTACAGCCTGAGGAATGGATTCATTCATCATTTACTCTTTTTTTATCCTACTTTACTTTTCTTATGGTACTTACAATTAATTGATATTGTATTACATACTACTTGTTATCTCTCCATTCAATAGAACATGAGATCCACAAGGGCAATCTCTTTTCTTAATGTCTTAAAATTTTTGTTATTGTAGTAAACTGTACATAACATAAAAATCATTTTAAGCACTTTTAAGTGTACAATTGTGACATTAGTACATTGACAAAATCATGCAACTTTTGCCATTATTTTCAGAATATCATCCCAAACCAAAACTCATAACCCCTTAAATAAAAACTCCTCACTCTCCCTGCAAATCCTGTTAACTACTATTCTGCTTTATTTCACTCAATACGATGTCTTCAAGTTTCATCTTATGACAAATTGCTTTTATTTTTAACTAGTAATAGCAATGCAACTCACTGATACTTATAAATAATTGCAAATGAATTGTGCTAAATTAAAGCTTATATTTTATTTATGTGGCACTTCACATGCTCCATGCTTTCGTGGTTACATTTCTCACATTAAGCATTAAACACCAGGGCAAATCTCCCCTGCAGAATCCTCCCCACCAAATTCAAAGGAATAAAACAAACTTTCCTGTAACAGTCATTTTAAAATCACAAAGATTACACTCGTTTCTGGATTCCAAACCTATGGGACTACGTGGTACCAAACTGTAGCGTGCCAAAAAATACCTGGGTTTTGACACTGCTAGATTAAAATTGTTGGCATTTTAAAATCCCATCCAAGTTTTTTATGATACCCTCATTTCAAAGAGAACAAGGAAAAAAGCATTATTAACAACAGATCCTTATGTTAAAAGGAAGGAAAAATTCACTGAAGAGGCATATGCAGGAAATACCAATTTCTATTTGGTGCTGAATTTAAAAAAAAGTTAAGACACAACATATCAGGCAAATGAAATAATTACAGAAAGCTGGGAAGAATTTTGCTGGAATAAAATTATTTTTTAAAAGGAGCCAATGTTTGCAAACCAAAATATTTAATTCACCCTAATTGATTTGTATCTAATGTGTATCTATATCTATATCTAATGAGCCAATGTTTGCAAACCGAAATATTTAATTCACCCTAATTGATTTGTATCTAATGTGTATCTATATCTATATCTAATGAGCCAATGTTTGCAAACTGAAATATTTAATTCACCCTAATTGCTCTATATCTAATGTGTAGGTATGTATGTATAGTGTGTTTGTCTATATGTATGTTTAGATTTTTGTGTGTGTGTGTGTGTGTTTCTCATCTATTTTTTTCCCCAGCATGACTCTAAACTGTAAGAGCTAGAGTTGGTATTGCAGAGCAAAGTTTTGTACAATTCTGTATCTGTGCTAAAAGAACAACTATGGATATAAAGGGGGAAAAAGATGGGATTAAGCAACAATTAAATAATATTTGAAGTAGATTTTGGACTACTTAGAGGGAATTAAAATCAAAACAATAAACATAAGGAATGATTTCACATCTGAAGTGAATCACTGTTGGCCCACCATGTACAAGGCCAGATTGCTTTGAAGATTCATACTCAGGTATTAAACTTACAAAAACTGTACCTTATGGTCATGATTCAATGTATAATTTATAGTATCTTTAAATTATGCTATACTTTATTATATTCTAATTTCAAATACTCTACTGTCATTAGGGGAAAAAGTTATTTCATAAACATATACTCAATGTCTGTATTCTATTATACTTCTAAAGCTATAAATATTTCAGTAGTTTGTATAGTGGTTGAATAGTTGAAAAGAATGAGGTAGAGCTTTAGGAAAAATGAATTATAGTCTTAACCATGGTATAGGAAAATACTAACAGATTTAGTGCTGGAGAAAAGCAAATTCATGTCTATGCTGTATTCCAAATTTCTATAATTGCCAACAATTATCATCAACTCACTTCTTCTGATATCCCTAATCTACAATGATCAAATGTACATAGACCTGCTAAAAATAAATGTGATCTTGGTATATAATATTAAATAAGATGTCTTCTATCTGAGGTGTATACAGCCCAAAACACATGACCATGCTCTGTGAGCAATTGGTGCCAAAATGTGCATGTGTCTGGTAGGTCTGGTCTAGTGATTCCCTTTGGTTGACTTCTTCTTCTTCTTCTCCTGCTTCTTCCACTTTCCACCTTCTTTGAATCCTGATGATTAAATGAAGGGATCCTAGTTGCTGGTGACCTGAAGTTTATCTTGCTCATCACAGTCATCACAAGTTTAGTTAGACACATGTTTAGGTAAAGTGGCAGGTCTATGAGACCTCAGTGAATGGACATTGGCTGGCTGGGAAGGCAGGGCATTTTGTCCTCTTTTCCTGTGTTCTTTTGCAAAGGCTTCTTCATCTGCCACACCATTTATTGCTAAGGACTTTAGCTGGCCATCTTCTTCAACTCCTACACTTTCTTGACCATTCTCAGTAATCCTCTTTGTAGTGATTTTTCTGCCATTAACTATTTTAGTAGAAATTGATATAGATTTGAAGTTGCCCATTCTACTACCACCAAAGGAGGTTGAAGAAAATGAAGTAAGGCCCTCAAACCCCAGTGAACCTAATGAAGTAAATTCTGTATCAAAAGAAGAAAATCAACCTCCAAAAGACGAAACCCACTGAAGGCAGAGAAAAAAGATCCTGTGCCCCTGTTTCTGATTCCACAGAGGCCTATTCAATTTCCAAAAAACTCCTCAGATGGGTCTTTGAAGAAGTTAAATGAAAATGGATCCCTTCCACCAAAAAATTCCCTGAAGACATCATCTGGTTTTATGGAATGTAAAACCAAACTCAAATGGACTGTCAAAATGACTTCCACTTCACCACCACCGTTTAATCCTTCTTTGCCATATTTGCCATAGATGTCCCATTTTTTAGCATCTGGTAACACCTCACATGCCTCAGCTACTTGTTTGAATTTTCTCTCTGCTTCTTCTTTATCCTCAGGATTTTTATCAGAGTACCATATGATTGCCAATTTAAAATATGCCTTTAACTTCATAGTAATCCACCATGTTTTAACAGATTGTTAGAACAGGTCCCGAGGAGGTTGGCAGCCAGCAGCAGGAAGGAAGAGAGGCTGGGCTGTAGGGCCCGGGCTCTCCTCTCAGCTCCATCATGTCTGGTGCTGGTGGAGGTGGTTGCAGATCTTTTAAAATCATTGTTGTATCCCCAATTCCTAAAATGCTGCCTGCCACATAGAAGACTCTCAGTAAATATTTGTTGAATCCATGTATTGAGTAATTACTCATTGATACCCTCCACTCCCACCATGTATCCTAAATGCTGGGCTAGCTAGACTTGGGATGTAAATTGTCACTTGTCCCATGGGATGCCTTTAAAATGACCCATTCATTAAAACCAGATTAAAAACAGTGAAAATATTTGGAAATAAGACATGCACTTCCTACCAGAATGTTACATCATTGTTCATTCATTCATTTCCCAAATATTTTTTGAGACCCTATCTGCCTCATCAGAAGAACAAGGGGGAAATGCTAGAAGAGACTGAAGAATAGAGGGGCCATATCATGTTTGAGAGTCATATGAAGTACTTCATGCTTTATTCTATGAACAACTAAATGGTTGTAAGCAGAGGATGATCTTTACATTTAAAAGATCCCTCTGGGTGCTGCTATATTAAGAGTAGTTTGGCTACAGAGGTGTTTGAGTTTGGCAGGAGTCCAGATGAAGGCAACAGAGATAGAGATATGGAGAGCTCTGGGAAATACATAGTGGGTAGATGTGGCAAGATTGTTGGAAGAGGGTGGGAGAAAGGGGAGTGTGTGAGAGAAGAAGACACCAGGGATCCTGGCTTGAACAGCTGGATGATTGACAGTGTCATTTACTGGGATGGGGAATTCTGGGGTAGTCCAGTTTTTTTGGAGAGAGCCAAGGGAAGCCAAGAGATGAAAGCCAGCCTTGAGGAAGTAAAGTTATGAACCCCTACAGGAACAGAGGCTGAAAGCAATGGAGCCCAGGTGCAAGGGACCAAGAGATGCCAATTACATGACTTCCAAGCTGACAGAGGTGTTCCTGACCCACTGCCTTTGTTGAGTGAAGGTAACCTCTTGTTGGTGCCTTAATTTGGACACTTTTACTTCCTTAGAACTGTAAACTTGTAACTTATTAAATTCTCCTTTTTGAAAGCCTTTCCAGTTCTGGTATATTGCATTCCAGCAGCTTGCAAACTAACAAAACATTAACAGGCAGTGGGCTTGGATTTGACCCACAGGCTGTATTTTGCTGACACCTGGCATTGATGAATCTCAAAAACATTACACTGAATAAAAGAAGTCAGACTCAAATGAATACATATACTTATGTATACAGTATATGCTTACTATTCCATGTATATGAAATTCTAGAAAATCAAATTAATCTACAATGACAGAAAGCAGATTAGCGGTTGCCTGGGGATAGGGTTAAGGGTAGGGGATTGATTGCAAAGGTAAACTAGGGAACTTTGGGTGGAAACAGAAGTCCTTTCTATCTTGACTTTGGTGGTAGTTACATTGGCATATACATGTATCAATGTCATTGAACTGTACATGTAAAATGGGAGTATTTTATTATATGTAAGATAAACCTCAAAAAAACTTATTTAAAAAATCAGAACACATCACATGTATGGGTAATCTTGGCTTCTGAAACTCCTGTTGGAGTTATATATATTTATATATGTGCAGTGATTGTATTGAGCATGTCCTCTTCCATTCCAAACTGGACTACCCCAGAATTCCTCATCCCAGTAAATGACACTGTCAATCATCCAGCTGTTCAAGCCAGGATCCCTGGTGTCTTCTTCTCTCACACACTCCCCTTTCTCCCACCCTCTTCCAACCATCTTGCCACATCTACCCACTATGTAATAGATGTGAGACTTACTTAACATCTTATGGCAGCATCTGTTGGGCTCCAAGAATCTTCAGACATCCATATCTCTGTTCTCCACGTGTCTGCATCGGTGTTAGCTCTGCTATGAAGTTTCTGTCAGCGCTGAGGCTTTTGTCAGTTCTATCATTTCTGTCATTTGTAACTCTCATCAAAATCTTCCTCTTTTTTTTTTTTTTTTTTGCTGGGGTAGGTGCCAGAAATCAAACAAAATCTTTCCTCTTTTAAAGGATTCCAGTAAACTAACCAAGACCCACCTGGGATGGGTGGAGTCACAGCTCCACCTAATCAAACATTGAGAATGAACCTGTGGGACATTTGGTGCAACAAAATAAGCCAGAAACAAAAGAGCAATTACTGTTAGGTCTCATTTAGAAAATGCTTATAAGAAAACAGGGGCCTAGGTTGTAAGCTCTTGTAGCACTCACATGTTGTCCGTAGTGGTAATTATTATTTCTGGATTTTCAGAGGCTGTTTTATATATGTCTAATCTGGTATGCAGAGATGAGAACAAAAGTGATCAGGTCAGGATTAGGAATTCAGAACACAGGTGTAAGGAAGACATTGTGTATATTTTGAGAACCTCACCTACTTTTTGAGACCAAAGGAAGAAAGGTTTATTTTGTCCAGAACCTAAATTTTCTGTAGCACATAACCTAATTCAACCTGTCTAGATAGCTCACTTAAACTATCAAAACACAGGGAGTCCAGAATAAAAATGAGGGCCTTTAATCCTGTATGGTTTAATGTAATCCCTGGATAGATCCAAGCATATATTAAGTAGATAATCAAAAAGTATTGGCAAAGTTCCATGAAGGATGGGAGAAAAAAAATGAACTATTAAACTTTACCACTGGGGAAACCTCTGATACTGTGTCAAACATTAGGGACATCAAAACCAATAGGCCAAGGCTTTGGTCTTGAGGCTTGCTCTTGTGACGCTTATGTATGTAGCAGAAAAGTTTAGCCTTTCTGTAGGTGTGCCTAAGAGTCACCTCCGGAGGTCTTCTTTTGTCGCTCAGATGTGGACTCACTAGCTCTAATCACAACTCTGCAAGTGAAATCGTTGCTCTCCCTCCTACGTGGGACGTGACTTCCAGGTGAAAGTCTCCCCGGCAGCATGGGAGATGACTCCCAGGGATGAGTCTGGCCCTGGCACCATGGGATCAACAATGCCTTCCTGACCAAAAGGGGGAAAAGAAGTGTAACAAATAAAGTATCAGTGGCTGAGAGAGTTCAAATAGAGTCGAGACACTACTCTGGAAGTTACTCTTACACAAGCTTCAGTTAGACATTGCTATCTATCATAACTTGCCAAACTCCAAACCAAAACCATTCCAGCTGATCCTAAAGGACACCTAGGGCAATATATAAGATTTTACAAATGTGCCATGCACTAGGATAACTTTTCAGAAAACTACAACCTCCAAATGGGTCCCTGGACCACGTAAATCCTGAAACCAAGAGGGGCCAGCCTTTCCAGAACATCAGATAGTTCCATCTCCATACCCCTTATTATGGACAGGCCTTCCAATATGAAAAAGGTAGAATAGGCATAGCCCAAATACCCCTAAAGAGTGGGAAAAAGATCAAAGATGATTGTGGAGTTATACAGAGAAGGTAGGGTTTAACAAATAAGTATGATTGTTGAATCATCATATTGATATTTCTTTTAGTCTCCAGAATCTTAGAGCAACTAGGAGTAAAAACCTAAAATTGTGGAATTGTAACCCATACAAACTCTGATATCTGTTCTACAACTAATTGTTGTGCTGTGCTTTGAAATTTATTGCTTTTTTGTATATTTGTTATTTTTCACAAAAAAGAAAAAGTGGTATTAAAGTATATATATATATATTCCTTCTAGCCTCCACTATTCTGGAGCAGCTAGAAAGGAAAATCTGAGATGATGGAATGGTAGCCCATGACAAACTCTGGGATCTGTCCTGTAACTACTTATTGAAGAGTGCTTTGAAAACTATTGCTTTTTCCTTTCTTTGCTTTATATATATGTTATATTATACCAAAAAAAAAAAAGTTGAAAAAAAAGGTCACACCCACAATTCCATGCCACATCTCCATGGAGATAATCTAATCAAGAGTTTCACACTACAGAGTTGAATCAGATTAAAAGAAACATTGCTCCCACAAAATCGGATTAGGATTAAAACATGGCTTTTTGAAGGTACATAATACCTTAAAACCAGTATTTTTTTTTAATTAATAAAAAATTTTTTTTTAAATACCAAAAGACGCCAAACGCAAACATTCTTAACTTTTGATTGTTCTGTTCTGCATATATAATCAGTAATTCCCAATATCATCACATAATATTCATCATCATGATAATTTCTTGGAACATTTGCATCTATTCAGAAAAAGAAATAAAAAGAAAACAGAAAAAAATTCATACATATCATACCCCTTACCCCTCCCCTTCATTGATCACTAGCATTTCAATCTAAATTTATTTTAACATTTGTTCCCCCTATTATTTATTTTTATTCCATATGTTTTACTCATCTGTTGATAAGGTAGATAAAAGGAGTATCAGACACAAGGTTTTTACAATCACACAATGACATTGTGAAAGCTATATCATTATACAATCATCTTCAAGAAACATGGCTACTGGAACACAGCTCTACATTTTCAGGCAGTTCCCTCCAGCTGAAAGCAGCATGTTTGACTCAAGAGCTAAAAATGATTTTATATAGTTAAATGACTGAAAAATATAGAAGAACAATATTTTCTCACATGTAAAAATTATATGGAATTCAAAGTTTGTCCATAAATTAAAAAAAAATTATTATAAACTTTTTTATTTGAAGTACAGTCTCTTTGGATGAATCTGTTTGGATTATTTTCAAAGGGTTTTGTTGATGTATTCAAAAGGATTCTTTATTTTTTAATATGATCTTTATTATGGTTAATGTTAAAAGTGTGAAACATATGGAAGCCATTGCTTGTGAAGTCATTTATTTGCATACTATAGCTGCAGAGATAAAACATCTAGTTCATTGTTATATAAGATTACAGATTTTCTTCCTAGGCCATATGACTTGGAGTTTGCTCTCTTTACCAGAGTCATAATAGTGTAATCATACTATGGCTATCCTTTTGTATCTGACTTATCTCACTCAGCATGATGGCCTCTAGATTCATCTGTGAGGACTTAGCATATGCTTCAGGACCTCATTTCATCTTACTGCTCCATAATATTCCATCGTGTGTATACACCACATTTCGTTTATCCACTCATCTGTTAGGTTGTTTCTATATTTTGCCAATTATAAATAGTGCCACTATGAATATGGGTGTGCAAATGTGTATTTGTGTCACTGCTTTCAGTTCTTCTGGGTACATACCTAATATTGGTATTGTCAAGTCATAGGGCAACTCAATTGTTTTCTAAGGAACCATCAAACTGTCTTCTAAAGTTGCTACCAGCAGTAAGTGTTCCAATTTCTCCACATCCTCTCCAACATTTGTAGTTTCCTATTGTTTTGATAACAATCATTCTTATAGGCATGAGATTATTTCTCATGGTAGTTTTGATTTGCATTTCCATTATAGTTAATGAAGATGAGCATCTCTTCATGCACTTTTTAGCCATTTGTATTTGCTCTTCAAAAAAATATTCATATCTTTTGCCCGTTTTATAATTGGGTTGTTTGTTTTTTTTGTTAAGTTGTATAATTTCTTTATATATATAAAAGAATATATGTGTACGTGATATATATATCAAACCTTTATCTGATATATGGTAACAGTTCATAAAGTTTTATTGGGACACAGACTCACTCATTCACTTATGTATCAGCAATGGCCTGCTTTTACACTATAACAGCAGAGTTGAGTAGTTGTGACGGAGATTATATGGCCCACAAAGCCTAAAATATATACTACCTGGTCCTTTATAGAAAAAAATTGTTGACTCCTGATTTATGATGTTCTTCATATCAGTAGTTTGTTCCTTTTTATTGCTGTGTAGTATTTCACTCCATTGTATGGATAGACCACATTTTTTTTTATCTGCACACCTGCTGATGGATTTTTAGATTGTTTCCTACTATCTTTACTCCATGTGATGTGCTGATGTTTTCTATTCATTTTGTTTAAAAATCGCTAGTCATCATTACTCACTAAATTTATCTTATAGTGAGGCAACTCTGAGTTTGAATAGATAACTGAAATAATGTAGGATGAGACTGTGTAGAGTAAGAAGAACAAAGAGCTTCAGGGCTCAGTTCTGAGAAAGCCAAACAATTGTATGTTGGGTAGAAGAAGAGGGCCCCTTCCCCCACCAAGGGAATGCAAATAGGCAGGAAGAGAGAAAGGAAGACAAAGAGGACTGTTTAATATCATTGGAAATGGCACATTTTAAGGAGAAGTAGATGATCATCTAGATCCAATACTGTTGAAAGACCATAAAGGATTGCTAGTCACTGATGATTTTAGTGAGTTTCATTTGGTCAGAGTCATGGTGGCTGAAGCTAGATTGCAATGTGTTGGCAGTGAGTGGTGGTGAGAAAATTGAGACCATGGGTGTAACTGGAAGGGGATATGGATGTCGTCTATGGAGAAGTTTTGCTTTTTTTCATGTAAGAAACATAAACATGTTTAATATGGATTAAAAATTAAAAAATAAATAGATAATAGGGGGAACAAATGTTAAAATAAATTTAGTAGATTGAAATGCTAGTGATCAATGAAAGGGAGGAGTAAGGGATACGGTATGTATGAATTTTTTTTCTGTTTTCTTTTTATTTCTTTTTCTGAATTGATGCAAATGTTCTAAGAAATGATTATGATGATGAATATACAACTATGTGATGGAAAAAAAGAATGTCCATATTGCATGTTGATTGGTTTTATTAATAAAAATTAAAAAAAGACAATCAACAAAGAACAATACAACA
This sequence comes from Myrmecophaga tridactyla, assembly GCA_004026745.1. Lineage (NCBI taxonomy): Eukaryota > Metazoa > Chordata > Mammalia > Pilosa > Myrmecophagidae > Myrmecophaga > Myrmecophaga tridactyla. Next base: position 55,916 of record PVIY010003181.1, read on the forward strand.
TGACAAGGATGTTAAAATTATCTGACAAGAATTTTAAAACAAACACCATAAAAATGCTCCAGTAAGCAATTATGAACATGCTTGAGACAAATAAAAGAAAGTCTTAGCAAATAAAGAGAAGATATAAAGAAGAATCCAAAGGAAATTTTAGAATTGAAAAATAAACAAATTAAATGAGTTTAACTGTGGAAGGGAGGGACAGAGGAAAGAGTTGATGAGCTGGAAGATAGAACAATAGAAATTACCCAATTGGAATAAGAGGAAGAAAATAAACTGAAAAAAAAAAATGAACAGAGCCTCAGGAGCCTGTGGGAATATACCAAAAGATCTAACATTTGTGTCATTGAAGTCCCTGAGGGGAGAAAGAAGGTGGACTTGGAAAAAATGCTTGAAGAAATAATATCTGAAATTTTCCTTAATTTGATAAAAGATAAAAACCTACAGATTCAAAATGCTGAGAGAACCTCAAAAAGGATAGCCTAAAGATATCCATGCCAAGGCACACGATAATCAAACTCTGAAAACTAAAGACAAAGGAAAAACCTTGAAAGCAGAGAGAGAAATGACACCTGTGTTAGTCAGTGTTCTCTAGATAAACAGAACCAACAGATGTCTGTAAATATGAGATCTATAAAGGTGTCTCATGCAACCATGGGAATGGAAGAGTTCAAAATCTGTAGGGCAAGCTGTGAAGCTGGTGATTCCGATGAAGAATCTGGAAAAACTCCACAGGAGAGGCTCACTGGCTGAAGAAGCAGTTAAAGAGTCTCTCTTCTCCCTTAGAAGTCTTCAACTGACTGGATTATCTCATTGGCGGGAGACAAGCCTTAGTTGATTGCAGATGTAATCAGCTGCAGATACAATCAACTGACTGATGATTTAGTAAACCAGCCTTCGGGTTTATCAACCAGCCACAAAATATCCTTGCAGCAATGGTCAGGCCAGTGCTTCCTGACCAGACAACTGAGCATAATCACTTGGCCAAGTTGACATCAGAACCCAACCATCACAACACCTTTCCAATAAAGAAACACAATTAAAAAGGCAGAAGATTTCTCATCAGAAACCAGACAGAAGGTTGTGGGTGGTAACTTTTGATTAAATGATTTCCATTGAGGTGCGGCTACACCCACTGAAGGTGGAGTTGCTTGCTGGAATCCTTTAAAAGAGGAAACATTTTGGAGAGAGCCCCTTTTTGGTAGACCCACGAGAAAGCCAGCAGACACCGCCATTTGTTCGCCATGTGCCATTCCAGCTGAGAGAGAAACGCTGAACATCGTCAACCTTCTTGAACCAAGGTATCTTTCCCTGGATGCCTTAAATTGGACATTTCTATACACTTGTTCTAATTGGGACATTTTCTCAACCTTAGAACTGTAAACTAGCAACTCATTAAATTCCCCTTGTTAAAATTTATATTTTGACTAGTGCATTTCCTAATATAACTTATGTAGATAGTTTGATTGAATGCCATAAGTACTTGGAATCTCAGGTAGAACATGAGATTTTGCTGGTTTCTCCAGATGCCCGGATGAATCCCAGAGTGATTCAATCAGTGAGTGGAAAAGTATGTGCAAAGCCACCTTCAGGGAATGGTGAGAATGGGGAGAAACTCAACTTCCCCAAGTTGAATTCTTGATATTCTCACAAGCAGTGTGGACAACCAAAGCTATAGGCTGAGCCCCCAGTCTTGGGGTTTGTTCACATGAAACTTAACCCTGCAAAGGATAGGTCAAGTCTACTTAAAATTTAGGCCTAAGAGTCACCCCCAAGAGAGCCTCATTTGTTGCTCAGATGTGGCCTCTCTCTCCAGCCAACATGAGCAGTCTCACCACCCTACCCCTCTCTATGTGGGATATGACTCCCAGGGTTGTGGACCTTCCTGGCAACGTGGGACAGAGGTCTTGGAATGAGCTGAGACTCAGCATCAAGGGATTGAGAAAAACCCTAGAATGAGCTGAGACTTAGCATCAAGGGATTGAGAAAACCTTCTCGACCAAAAGGGGGAAGAGGGAAATGAGACACTGTCAATGGCTGAGAGACTCCAAACAGAGTCGAGAGGTTATCCTGGAGGTTATTCTTATGCATCAAGTAGATATGATCTTGTTATTAAAGATGTAATGGAGAGGCTGGAGGGAACTGCCTGAAAATGTAGAGCTGTGTTCCAGTAGCCATGTTTCTTGAGGATGATTGAATAATGATATAGCTGTCACAATGTGACTGTGTGATTGTGAAAACCTTGTGTCTGATGCTCCTTTTATCTGCCTTGTCAACAAAGGAGTAGAACATATGGAATAAAAATAAATAATAGGGGGAACAAATGCTAAAATAAATTTAGTTTGAAATGCTAGTGATCAATGAAAGTGAGGGGTAAGGGGTATGATAGGTAAAATCATTTTTTTTCTTTCCTGTGTTCGTTTTATTTCTTTTTCTATTGTCTTTTTATTTCTTTTTCTGAATTAATGCAAATGTTCTAAGAAATGATGAATATGCAACTAAGTGATGATATTGTGAATTACTGATTATGTATGTTGTTTTATTTTGTTTCTTAATTTTTTAATTAATAAAAAAATTAAAAATAATTCCCCTTGTTAAAAGCCATTCCATTTCTGGTATATTGCATTCCGGCAGCTAGCAAACTAGAACACTGACCAAAAGAAGAAGAGAGGATGGAAATAAATAAAACCACAAAAGGAAAAGGAGACAAAACCACTGACCCCGCAGAAATAAAGGAATTAATGAGAGGACACTATGAACAACTTTATGTGAATAAACTCGACAATGTAGATGAAATGGATAACTTCATAGAAAGGCATTAACAAGCAACATTGACTCGAGAAGAAATAGATGACCTCAACAAACCAATCACAGATAAAGAGATTGAATCAGTCATCAGGTAGTTCCCTAAACGAAAAGTCCAGGACCAGATGGCTTCACATGTGAATTCTACCAAACACTCAAGAAGGAATTAGTACCAATCCTGCTCAAACTCATCAAAAAAATTGAAGAAGAAGGAAAACTACTGACCTCATTTTAAGAAGCCAACATCACCCTCATATCAAAGCCAGACAAACATATTACAAGAAAAAAAACTACAGACAATTTCTGTAATGAATACAGATGCAAAAATCCTCAACAAGATTCTTGCAAATTGAATCCAGCAGCACATTAAAAGAATTATACACCATGACCAAGTAGGATTCATACCAGGTATGCAAGGATGCCTCAACATAAGAAAATCAATTAATATAATACACCATATCAACAAATCAAAGCAGAAAAACAACATGATGATCTTGATTTATGCAGAAAAGGCATTTGACAAAATTCACATCCTTTTTTGTTGAAAACACTTCAAAGGATAGGAATACAAGGGAACTTCCTCAACATGGTAAAGGGAATATATGAAAAACCCACAGCTAACATCATCTTCAATGGAGAAAAACTGAAAACTTTCCCCCTAAGATCAGGAACAAGACAGGGATGTCCACTATCACCATTGTTATTCAACGTTACGTTGGAAGTTCTAGCCAGAGCAATTAGACAGGAAAAAGAAATACAGGGCATCAAAATTGGAAAGGAAGAAGTAAAACTCTCACTGTTTGCAGATGATATGATACTATATGTTGAAAACCCTGAAAAATCCACAGCAAAACTACTAGACCTAATAAATGAGTACAGCAAAGTGGCAGGTTAGAAGATCAACACTCAAAAATCTGTTGTGTATTATACACTAGTAATGAAAAATCTGAGGGGGAAATCAAGAAAAAAATTCCATTTAGAATTGCAACCAAAGAATAAAATATTTAGAATAAATTTAACTAAAGATACAAAAGACTTATACAAAGAAAACTACAAGAAATTGCTAAAAGAAATCACAGGAGACCTAAATAAATGGAAGGGCATACCATGTTCATGTATTGGAAGACTAAATATAGTTAAGATGTCAATTCTACCTAAATTGATTCACAGATTCAATGCAATACCAATTAAAATCCCAAAAACTTACTTTTCAGAAATAGAAAAACCAATAACCAAATTTATCTGGAGGGGCAGGTTGCTCTGAATAGCTAAAGATATCCTGAGAAAGAAAAATGAAGTCGGAGGTTTCATGCTACCTGACTTTAAGGCATATTACGAAGCTGCAGTGGTCAAAAGAGCATGGTACTGACAGAAAGATATATACTCTGACCAATGGAATTGAACAGAGTGTCAGATATAAACCCTCTCAACTATGGACAATTGATCTTTGATAAGACAGTCAAGCCAACTCACCTGGGACAGAACAGTCTCTTCAATAAATGGTGCCTAGAGAACTGGATATCCACATGCAAAAGAATGACAGAGGATCCATATCTCACACCTTATACAAAAATTAATTCAAAATGGATCAAAGACCTAAACATTAGATCTAAGACTATAAAATTTTTAGATGAAAATGTAAGGAAATATCTTATAAATCTTCTTATAGGAAGCAGTTTCCTAGACCTTACACCCAAAGCACATGCATTAAAGAAAGAAAGAAAGAAATGGGAACTCCTCAAAATTAAGCACTTTTGTGCATCAAAGAACTTCGTCAAGAGAGTAAAAAGACAGCCTGCACAATGGGAGACAATATTTGGAAACTATATATCAGATAAAGATCTAGTATCCAGAATATATGAAGAGATTGTTCAATTCAACAACAAAAAGACAGACAACCCAATTACTAAATGGACAAAAGACATGAATAGACACTTCTCAGAAGAGGAAATACAAATGGCCAAAAGGCACATGAAAAGATGCTCAACTTCCCTAGCTATTAGGGAAATTCAAATCAAAACCACAATAAGATATCATCTCATGCCCATCAGAATGGCCATTATCAACAAAACAGAAAACGACAAGTGCTGGGAAGGATGTGGAGAAAGAGGCACACTTATCCACTGTAGGTGGGAATGTAAAATGGTACAACCACTGTGGAAGTCAGTTTGGCGGTTCCTCAGGAAGGTATGAGCAGGCAATACCATTGTTAGGTATCTACTCAGGGGATATGAGGGCAAGGACACAAATGGACATTTGTACACCAATGTTTACAGCAGCATTATTTACAATTTCCAAGAGATGGAATTAGCCCAAATGTCCATCAACAGACGAGTGGCTAAACAAGCTGTGGTATATACATATGATGGAATATTATGCAGCTATAAGACAGAATAAAGTTATGAAGTATGTAACAACATGGACAGACCTAAAGGACATTATGCTGAGTGAGATTAGCCAGAAACCAAAGGATAAATACTGTATGGTCACTGATATGAACTGACATTAGTGAACAAACTTGGAGAATTTCAGTTGGTAACAGAGACCATCAGGAGATAGAAATAGGGTAGATATTGGGCAATTGGAGGTGAAGGGATACAGATTATGCAACAGGACTGATTGTAAAAATTCAGAAATGGATACAACCTAACTGTAATATAATAATGTTAGAACACTGAATGAAGCTGAATGTGAGAATGATAGAGGGAGAAGGCCTGGGGCACACATGAAATCAAAAGGAAAGATAGGTGATAAAGACTGAGATGGTGTAATCTAGGAATGCCTAGAGCGTATAATGATAGTGAATAAATGTACAAATTTAAAAATGTTTTTGCATGAGGAAGAACAAAGGAATGCCATTAACTGCATGGTGTTGAAAATAGATGATAATTAATATTTTAAATCTTTAACATGCGTGAGACTAAAGCAAAAAATGTTTATTTGGTACAAAATTTATGTTTTGACTAGTGCATTTCTTAATGTAACTTATGTGGACAGCTTAATTGAACAACATAAGTACATGGAACCTTGAGTCTGGCATGAGATTTTGTAGGTTTGTCCAGAGTGATGCCCTGATAAATCCCAGAGTGATTTGAACAGTGAGTAAAAAAAGTATGTGCAAAGTCCCCTTGGGGGAGTGGTGACAAAGGGGGAAAATTCCACTTCCCCAAGTGGAGAATTCTTGATATTCTCACAAGCGGTGGGGACAATCAAAGCAATCAGAATCAAGGGATTGAGAAAACCTTCTCGAACAAAAGGGGGAAGAGCGAAATGAGACAAAATAAAGTATCAATGGCTGAGAGATTTCAAACAGAGTTGAGAGGTTATCCTGGATGTTATTCTGATGCATTAAATAGTTATCACCTTTTTAGTTAAGGTGTAATGGAGAGGCTAGAGGGAAGTGCCTGAAAATGAAGAACTGTGTTCCAGTAGCCATGTTTCTTCAAGATGATAGTATAATCATATAGCTTTCGCAGTGTGACTGTGTGATTGTGAAAACCTTGTGTCTGATGCTCCTTTTATCTACCTTATAAACAGACAAGTAAAACATATGGATTAAAAATAAATAAATAATACGGAGAACAAATGTTAAAATAAATTTAGTTGATTGAAATGCTAGTGATCAATGAAAGGGAGGGGTATGGGGTATGGCATGTATGAATTTTTTTCTGTTTTCTTTTTATTTTGTTCTGAATTGAAGCAAATGTTCTAAGAAATGATCATTATGATGATATACAACTATGTGATGATATTGTGAGTTTTTGAATATATCAAAAATGGTAGGATCATATGGTAAGAATGTTTGTGTTCGTATGTAGTTATGTTTAATAAATAAATTAATTAATTTTTAAAAAAGAAAAGAAAACACACATTGATGTACATTCTCCAAAATGATTGACCTGAACTCTTCAAAACCATTGTAAAACACAAAGAACAAGAAACTGTTCCCTTACACGCAATCCTAGATTTTCACAAAGGACTTTATTGGGACAATTGTTAAAAGCTGAATAGTTTATTAATGAGAAGATAGCATTGTTTCAATGTGAATTCCTGATTTAGTGATTGTTCTGTGGTTGAGAATATCCTGGTTATTTTGGGAAATATGCAATAGGTTATTTGGGTGAAAGGGCATCAAGTCTACAACTGACAATAAAATGGTTCAGAAAATATATACGTGTGTATCTATAATTACACATACACATATGTATATATAGATAGACTAAAGCTAGTGTGGTAATATTAACATGTTGGGCATCTAAGTAAAGGGTTTAAGAAAATTCTTTCTACTAGCCTATCGATCTGACATTATGTAAAAATTTTAATTAGGTTGATATGAAATTATATCTTGTATTCTACAGTCTGGCAAATTTTCTCAAGTATAGAAATGGATATAGTAAAAAAAAATCAGAATTCTTCTCATTAAGTAAAAAATTACTGTAAATCAATGACTATTGGTGCCTGCTAACAATACAAAAGGAGAAACAAACAAACATTATGTGTCCAGGAATGAAAAACACAACACTATCTCTGAATACTCCCTTAAACATCAAACCTGAATCTGACCAAGCTTAGATCCAGCTACCAGTTTGCAGGAAATATGGAGAAGGGAAGAAAATTCAGACTAAGGGAAAATTCCACAGTGATAATGTGGTATCTTCAATAAATCAATTATAAAGGAGAAAATAAAAAGATGTGGGAGGACATTAAAAGACACTAAAAAGACATACTGGCCAACAAAAGAAGAAAAACAGGAAAAGCTAAATTAGTGTTTAGAGATGAATGCTCGGGTGATAGAACTGCAAAGAAAATATAAGGACATAATTACCATAAAAGCAGAAAGTAATTTTTTTGAGGGGAGAAGGTGGCATGAGCTGGGATTGTGCTTGAGAAGGGAGCATGGAGGGGTTATGGGGTGACTAAGAAGCTTCCTTTCATAGGGAGAGATGATTATAGGGTATTCATATCATGATAATTCATTTGTTTTATGCCGTTCTTTGTGTTATTTTAAGAATAAAAAGTTTTTTAAAGTTTTGTTTTTTTAAGACTACAGTAATGTATGCAAAATGTTAATAATGGGGAAAATGGGGGGGATCTAGGAAATCTGTACTTTCTGCATGATTTTTTTCTGTAAATCAAAAGTACTCTAATAAAAAATATAAAATATATTTCTGTTATACATAAAGCAAGATAGTATACAAGTGGCCTCAAGGTGGCCAACTAGAGTTGCCTGTAGCAAATGCAGACTTTTCTCATATTGCTTAGTAAGATTTTTAAACTGATCGAAATTTGTTTTACAATTTACTTATTTTTTTAATTCATAAGAGAGATTCATGCAAATAATAAAATTCAAATAGTGCAGAAGGATATAAAATGGAATATTTCCATGTCCTCTCCATTCCCTAGGCTTATCCCTTGGAAGCCTTCACCTTCTAGTTTGAATGTAGGTTGCCATTTAGCTTTACAGCATATCCTATAGCTCAATTTCTTCAGTTAGGGAAAATAAAATTACTTGCTACTATATAAAGTGAAAAATTTATTCCTGTTCACATATGTGTATCTATATCTACACGTGCACATATGTATATAGAGAGAGACTAAAGCAAGTGTGGTAATATTATCCTCTACAACTCTTGAATTTTGTTACTTAATAATTTTGTTTCTTCTAGAGGTTTCCTTTATGTCATTAAATACTGTGTCATGATTTAGCTCTGCATCTGCTTATTCCCTGGAATGAAGATGAGGACATTAGAAATTTCATTTACACTTTCATTGAACTCGCTTCCTCCCTCCCACTTTTTTTGTATTTTCTAATTTTTTTTCGTTGCCATGGTGAATAATAACTAAGCCTTCCATATATGTCTCTTGGTTGATTCTAAAAGTTAAAGACCAAAAAACAGCATCTGCAGTAATATATTTAGTACAGAACAAAATTGTGTGAATGGACTGAAAGGGAAAAGCAATCACATATTCATTTATTTGGTTGGCTTTTTGTTTATTAATTAAGAAAGTGTGTATAAGCACATATAAGCCAAATGTCATTAGAAATTAAACTTGCCCACAATTAGTGGTTTCATGCTCATTTATTCATATCTCTACACTAATCCATGAAATGCTGCATTATAATTTATCAGCTTAAATATCTGTCCATTCACAAGCCAAATGACTTAAATTCCCCACCTCATTGCCAACCCCCTACCCTCCCAGGGGAAGGGGGTAGGCTGGGTGATGTCACAAACTTATTTGAGCATAAAATGAGAGCCATGGACAATTTCCCAAGGAAAATGAAACTTCACACGCTAAATTGTGGGTATAATTGCTTCACAAATTTCCTCCTGGGCTCCAACGGAAAACCTATTGCCCCAAATGGTGTCTTTCTCCAGGGGAGAGATCTTGTCTTTTTCTTGTATGTATTTCTATCACCTGCCCAAGAGATGGCAGTCAATAACTGTTTGGGCAAATATATGAACCAATTAGTCCCACTTTTTCAGGTTGGATTTTCAAATTCTCCTCTAAAAATAGAAAAGTTCACTTTCATCTCTCCAGTATTTGTTTTGAGGAATGTACTTGGTAATGCAATCCACCAATACTTGGAAGTGGCTTTGAAAATTACTAGTTTTTAATGATACCCAGTCTGAAACGATTAGGGATGAAATATACCGATGACAAACTTTGAAATACATCGAAACATAAGACGTATTGATGGATGGGTAGATGGATACATATGTGATAAAGCAATTACAGCAAAAATGTTAATCCTAGAATCTACGCAGTGAGTCTAAGGCTGTTCACTGTATAATTCTTCCAACTTTTCTAAATGTTTGAAAATTTTCACAACGTGTGGAAAGAAATGACTAGTTTTGCTCAAGCAGAAGCAGATTCAATCTTTAGTCCTTGTTATATATAAGTCGATCATCCCTTCTGTTTGCTGAGCTCTTTGGAAAATCAGAACAGTTCCCACAGTACACTCTAAACCCGAACTCTAGGTTTCCTTAGGTCGAAAATGAGTTTATTAACATATTCTAGCAATTTACCAAATACAAATTACAAATACAATTACAAATAGATAGTTCAAAGTATGTTATTACTAATAATACAAAATGACTCAGTCATTTACACAGATTTCGGAAGAGTTGGCTATAAAGAGAAAGAAGGAATGACTTTGTGTTGTAACGTCATTGGTCACGTAGCGGTGAAGAGAGTAATCGACTGCACCGGTACTAGACTATTTCAGTTCTCCTCATGAGGGTTCAAGGAATATAAGGAAATTTACGCCCTTTCGCATTCCTCAGAAACACATTACGATTGGAAGGGAGGTGGAAGGAAGCATTATGGAGGCAGTACAATGTAGTGTACAGGCGCCGGTGACAGTGTGTTTGTGTCTGAAGCCTCCGTAGAACGGCCCTGTGAAATGGAGAGAAGAATGATCTGTACATCCCAGACCTATTATAAGATAAAATGGAAGAGTAGCAACTAGTTTATTATTATAACTGCCCATCCATCACCTGACAAGTCATAATTGTGGCTTGACATGAAGACGGAAACTCGACCAGCTATCTCAAAAAGTCTTTTCCGTGTAAACTTCTATGGTAGGGTCCGGGACAAATAATTCTGTTCTGATACACAGCTATTCAGAAGGGTGGTCACACAGAAACCCAATCCTTAAAACTCCGAAATCTTACAGCGCCTAGGAAACAGTCAATCCTGCGCTTGCGCAAGGGTTCTCGCTCGCCCCGCCCTTCGGCGTTGAAAAGCTTGTTCCATTCCTAAGGGAAGATGATGATGGGGGGGAGGTCTTGGACGCTTGGACCCGGATGCTCAGGTGTGTTACTGATAGTGCAAGCGTTTCACCACACGAATAATAATTTGTGCTTCTTATCCTTCTATTCTAATGGTTTGCAAAAGGCCTCTGAAAACAGCGACTTTGGAACAGCTCGACCATTCCTCCTCCCCCTCTCACCTGGGGCCTTTAGGACTAGCCGACTGGACGGCCAGGTACGGAAGCCCACAGGGCCCCGCCCACCCGCCGGGGCCCCGCCCTGCCCCGCCTCCAGGGTATCCGCGGGTCCTCCACCGGGTGGCGTCCCCAGGCGGCTCCTCCTCCTCCTAGCCCGCCGGCTGCTGGCGTGGGGGACGTCAGAACTGCCAGCGTGGAAACCGCGGCTGGGCGCGGGAGGCGGAAGTAGCTCCCGGGACCGCCGGGAGACCATCGGGCTCAGCAGACCGCGTCAGCCATGGACGCATCCCTCGAGAAGGTCCGTACTGGCAGGGAGGGCGGCGCTGCAGCCCGGGGTTCCCGCCTCCTACGCGACTGTTTTCCTGTTTCGAGCTGCTGTTATGACCAGGGGAAGGGGCCGGGGGGCTAACGGGCCCGCCTGCAGAGGCCTGGCCGCGAGGACCTTCGACTCGGCGTTCGAAGCTGTGGCCTGGTCATGTCACCCGGCCGAGGGCCGTGCAGGCCTAGAAGGGCCGGGCAGGGTTCTGGTCGGGGCCGCGAGGGGCCGACAGCCCCAGTGCAGGCAAGGGCCGCGGGGTCGGCCTAGGTCCCTGACAGAATTCCGTGAGGGGCGGGCCTGAGATCCGCTCATCCTTTCGGGTGTCAGGAGCTAATAGTTTGCAGCCCCAGGAGTCCCTGTAACGAAGCCCCCCCCAGTTGTTTCGGAGCCAACTACAAACCTCTAGGTCTCTGAAGTTAGGACGAAATATGTCAAAGCAGTGGTTTTCCAACTTTAGTGTGAATAGGAATCACCTGGGGCTCTTAGCGAAAATCCGGATTTTCGGCCCTCCGCTCTGAATCTCGGGGTGGAGGCGGGACCCGGACCTGCGTGTTTAACAAGTTTCCCCGCGTGATGCTGATGCTGTGTGGCTTCTGACCACTGTTTAAAAACCTCTGGGGTCAAGAAAGAGGTGGGTGTTGTTCAGGCTGAATTTTGTTTCGGGCATCACAGCTGCCCCTCAACTTCCTGACTCCCCCATTATGGTGGCGAGGACTCGAAATCCACTGTAGCAGCGCCTACCTCTGGTTTTCCCTTGGGAAACAGCAGCGTGATGAACCTGGCTGACTGCTCTCGCTTGTGAAATGGATTCTGATTGTCCCGGATTTGAGGCTTGTAAATGAGAACCAGTTGTTGGGTTTCTTGATGCATTCCTACGCTTAGTAACTGACATTCTGCCCTCCTTCACACTCCTTCTGCCTGTTCAGGCTTGGGGTTCTGCTTCTTCAGTTTGCTCCAGACTCAGTTCATCGTGCATGTGGAATTCGGGAGCAGTGCTTGTGTTCTAAGACTGGTTCATTTTCATTTTGAACTGGCAGAAATAACATTTTCCCATTTTTCAAAGCAGCAGATGCTCTAGATTTGTTCATTTGTCACTAGGAAAGTAGTAATTTTACAAGTCCCCCAGATGTGTTCATGAACACACTATCGAATATCCTCCACCTGGGTGGTTTAGCATAAACTGAGTGGAAGGCAATGAATACAAGTATATATTTTTAAGCAGTTTCTGTGGTGAATGTCCCATGTTTTTCTGGCGAGGAATCAAATCTTTCTAGGCTTATGATTAGCACAGTGTCTGCTTTTGGTACTTTGAGTTTGTCTAGATCAGTGATTCTCAACCGCGGGTGATTACATTCCCTAGAGGACATTTGGCAACCACTGGAGATATTTTTGATTGCCACAACTGGGGGTGGGGGTGGGGCGGGAGGGTGTAGGGCAGGGTTGTCCTACTGGCATCTGTTGGGTAGAGGCAGGGAGTCTGTAAACATCCTATAATGCACAGGACAGCCCCTTACAACAGAGAATTTTATCCGACTCAAAATGCCAATAGTGCTAAGGCTTAGAAACCCTGCCCTGGATCATGTGTATAATACCGATAGTTTAATACAAATAATAATGCTAAAAATGTCCCTTCAGGATTGTTTCCTTTCCAATTTCATAAGAAGGTGGGTTGAGTTTTGTGTCATTTCAGTTAGACACCTAAAAAACTAGGGTGATCTTTCCTCCAAGAATTACATAGTTCCTTATAGACAAATCTGCAAAACAGTAGGCTAGAGTCTGGCATTAAGCATCATTTTCTTTGGCATTTGATTAGATTACAGTTGTTCCTAAGTGTTAATTAATGATAAAAGATCTTAAACTCTTCAAATAAAGATTTAAAGAGATACTGAAACTGCAGTTTTCCGGGCTGGAGCCCTCACCAAAATTGCAATGATCTTTTAGGAATTCAAAACATGTGGGCTGAAAGTTTCTGCTTTAAGGCCAGTGTGAAAATTCTGAATGTAACTTTTTCAGAACTAGGACTGCCATCTTATTTTTATATTTCCCAAAGTAGTAGAGAGCCTTACATATAATAAACAATTTCTGTTGGTGCTAAGTGGGCAGAAAAGAAAAAAAAAGCATTGCCAAAATATAAAAGTTGATGACTTTGGGTTCTGAAAAATAGTTTGAATGTTGGTAAAACATTGAGTTTTGTCCATTATTCCTGTTTCCTTGAGGATTAGACAATTCTGGGTTAAATTCCACATTGCTTGTATTAATTTGAGAACTATTTCAGCAGTTCTGAATGATCCCATTTAAACTGATCCTTGCATAATTTATATTGCCTCCAGAAACAGTGTTATTTGATACCCATTCTAAAATTTCAAGTACTCTCTCTCTCTCTCTCTAAAATGTTTGGTGGTATTACCATTTAATAGAATCACTCAGTACATTTTCTTTGGTCAAAATATAGTTGTGTGCATACCTTCAACAACAGCCAGGTTTTGGTCTTGATTTGCTTATCTTTCAAACATAGTATCTTTTTTCTTGTATCTGAAATTAGTGACATCTCAGGAAAGCAGCTAAGTTCATTGAGGGAACAAAATTTCACTGGGAGAAAAGGTGTAGGGTCTCAGTCCCCTAATGCAGTACATCTGAGACCTTGCAAAGCTTAAATCACTCATATCATCTTGTCTTATAGTGTTTCCTTTTGTTAATTTCATACAAAAAAATGCTACAGGTAGTGATTACTCTGATATAGAAGATCTTAGTAAGTTATTTAGCACATACACTTTTTAGTAAAATTCTGCAACTTTAAACTTGTAGAACAGCCTAGGCTTTTATCATGTTGTGTGGAAAATTTCATTCTCCTTAGGTGTTTTGTTGTAAAGTTGTACTGCAGTTTGTTTTGCATTTATGTTTTGCATTTACTGCAGTTCCATCCTTGAGTAAACTTAGAGCAGAGTTTCTCAACCTTGGCCCTACAGACATTTTGGGGCCAAATAATTCTTTTCTTGTGTGGACTATCTGTACCTTGTAGGATGTTAACCTCCTTGGCCTCTACATAACAGTAGGATTCCCCTCCTCTCCAGTTGTGACACCCCAAAATGATACCAGGTGGGAGGCAAAGTTACCCCTGGTTGATAATCATTGATTTTAAGTATCTAGAGCTATGCTGTCCAGTATGTTAGCCACTGGCCACCTATGGCTACTTAAATTTTGATCATTAAAGTGATATAAAATTAAAAATTCAGTTCCTTAGATGCACTAGCAACATTTCAAGTGTTCAACAGTCACATATGGCTTGTTGCTTCCATTTTGGACAACGTAGATATAGGACATTTCTTTCTCCACAGAAAGTTCTATTGGCTGGTGTTAAAGAGCTGGATCAATGTAACCTATTTGTTGTTATATCAAATTTCTTGTCTCTGAAAGAGGCGACTTCCACCCTGTTTCGACTTAAATAATTACAGCTCAGCCCATTTTTGATTCTTATACTCACAGTGATTTCCCCTTTGGGTCTATTTGGGAAATTCTTTATTGCCTTCCTGTTAGGCTCAAAGTTTATAAAGAGCAGCAGGAGCAGCGTGGAGGGAACATTCCTAATTATTACTTGCACTATTTATGGTAGAACCTATGGAATTATGAGTTCTAATTGTAGGTAAGGATAGCCTGAGCTTAACGTCATGTGTTTTCACCTAAAGCAGAAACCTGTTTTGATTTATAACTTATATTAGTTGAAAGCCAACTACAGACAAAGCTGGGTGCTGAAGGAGTCAGGTGAATATGACATGATCTCTCTAAGGGGTTACATTCTAGTAAGGACATCTATTTTTAGACAGTTCCTTGTATAACAATGGAGTAGGAAGTATCTCAGGAATTAAGAAACAAACAGGGGATGAGTTGCAGAATTTTTTTTTATATTCCTGATATTAAACCCTTATCAGGTATGTGACTTCCAAACATTTTTTTCCCACTGAGTAGATTGTCTTTTCATTTTTGTGATAAAGTCCTTATAGTCATAAAGGTTTTAAACTTTTATGAGGTCCCATTCATCTATTTTTTTCTTTTGTTGCTTGTGCTCTGGGGGTAAAGTCTAAGAACCGTTGCTTAATGCAGGATTCTGAAGATGTTTCCCTATATTTTCTTCTAGGAGTGTTATAACTCTGGTTCTTATATTTAGATCTTTGATCCATTTTGAATTAGTGTTTGTATATGGTGTGAGATAGGGGTCTTCTTTCATTATAATGTATATGGATATTCAGTTCTCTCAGCACCATTTGTTGAAGAGACTGTTCTTTCCCTCTTGAGTGGAATTGGCAGGCTTGTCAAAAATCAATTTACTATAGATGTGAGGGTCTGTTTCTGGACCCTCAATTTGATTCCATTGGTCTATATCTCTTCTTTTGCAAGTACTGTGCTGTTTTGACCACTGTAGCCTTGTAATAAGGTTTAAAGTCAGGAAGTATGAGTCCTCCAACTTCATTGTTGCTTTTCAAGATGGTTTTGGCTATTCATAAACCCTTACTCTTCCAAATAAATTTGACAGTTGGCTTTTCTATTGCTGCAAAGTAGGCTGTTGGGATTTTTTTTATTAGGATTGCATTGAACCTGTAAATCATTTTGGGTAGAGCTGATATCTTAACAGTATTTAGACTGGACTGTCCTTCCATTTATTGAGCTTGTTTGTGATTTTTTTTTAGCAAAGTTTTGTAGTTTTCTCTGTATGAGTCCTTTATATGCTGGTTAAATTTATTCCTAGATATTTGATTATTTCAGTTGCTATTGTAAATAGGAATTTTTTCTTGATTTCCTCCTCAGATGCTCATTACTGGTGTAAAGAAACATTGCTGATTTTTGCATGTTGATTTTGTACTCTGCCACTTTGCTGAACTTGTTTATTAGCTCTAATAGCTTCATTGTAGATTTTTTGGGACTTTTTTATATATATAATATGTCATCTACAAAGAGTGAAAGTTTTGCTTCTTCCTTTTCAATTGGGATGTCTTTTATTTCTTTTTCTTGCCTAACTGCTTTGCCTGGAATTTCCAGGACCATGTTGAATAACAGTGGTGACAGTGGACATCTTATCTTGTTCCAGATCTTAGAGGGAGAGCTTTCAGTCTTTCAACATTGAGTAAGATATTAGCTGTGGGTTTTTCATATATGCCCTTTATCATGTTGAGGAAGTTTCCTTCTACTCCTAGTTTTCTAAGTGTTTTTATCAAGAAAGGATGCTAGATTTTGTCAAGTGCTTTTTCTGCAACAATTGAGATGATCATGTGGCTTTCTCCTTTGTTAATGTGGTAAATTATACTATTTGATTTTCTTATGTTGAACCACCCTTGCATAACCTGAAATAAAACCCACCTGATCATTGTGTATAATTCTTGTAATATGCTGTTGGATTTGATTTGCCCATATTTTGCTGAGGATTTTTGTATCTATATTTATAAGAGAAACTGGTCTGTAATTTTATTTTCTTGAAGTGTATTTATCTGGCCTTGGTATGAGGGTGATGTTGACCTCATAGAATGAGTTGGGCCGCATTCCCTCTTCAATTTTTGGAAGTTTGATCAGGATTGGTATTAATTATTGGAATGATTTGTAGAATTCACTTGTAAGCTATCTGTTCCCAGGCTTTTCTTTATTGATAGGTTTTTGATGACTGATTTAGTCTCTTTACTTGTAATTGATCTATTGAGATCTTCTGTTTCTTCTAGAGTCAGTGTAGGTTGTTGGCGTGTGTCATGGTCAGCTTCATGTGTCAGCTTCGCCAAGTGGTGGTACCTCATGCCCATCAGATATAAGGAGTTTCCACACATCCTTCCTGGATAAGTCCATGTCCCGTCTTGGCTTTCTCTGAAATGGCTGGCTGTTTCCGTATTTAGCCAAATTCTCACATGGGGCACTATTCTTTGGGGTCTGCCCTTCTGGAAGCCCAGATTTTTCCAGGCCATCAAGTTCTGGTTTCTTTGTACTAAAGAGTTTGGTTTTCAGCTTATCTCTCTTATGTCGCATTTCACTATAAACTGTGAGGAGAAACCAGGCTGCACTTTCCACATTTAATTTGGAGATCTCTTCTGCTAAGTATCCAAGTTCATGGCTTTTAAAATCTGTCTTCCAACCAAAGCCACTAGTCAATTTTGCCAGATTATTTGCCATTTTAAAACAAGGCTTGTCTTCTAGTCTATAATACATGCTTCATTTCTGTCTAAGGCTTTATCGGAAGTGTCTTTAGAGTCCATGTTTCTACCAACAGTCTCTTCAAAGCATTCTAGGCCTTCTCTATCAAGGTTCTCACAACTCGTCCAGATTCTTCCCCTTATCCATTTAAAAAGCCATTCCAACATGTTTGGTATTTGCAAACTGCAGCAGCACCCTACTCTCTGGTACCAAAAATCTGTTCTAGTTTGCTGGCTGCCAGAATGCAATATACCAGAAATGGAATGCCTTTTAAAAAGGAGAATTTAATAAGTTGCTAGTTTACAGTTTTAAGGCCGAGAAAATGTCCCAATTACAAGTCTATAGAAATGTCCAATCAAAGGCATCCAGAGAAAAATACCTTGATTCAAGAAGGCTGATGAAGTTCAGGGTTTCTCTCTCAAGTGGAAGGACACATGGCAAACACAGTCACAGTTTCTCTCTCATCTGGAAGGGCACATGGCAAACACGGCATCATCTGCTAGCTTTCTCTCCTGCCTTCCGGTTTCATGAAGCTCCCTGGGAGGCATTTTCCTTCTTCATCTCCAAAGGTCGCTGGCTTGTGAACTCTGCTTTATGGTGCTGCAGCATTCTCTGCTCTCTCCAAATCTCCAAAATGTTTCCTCTTTTATAGGACTCCAGAAACTTACCAAGACCAAATCCGAATCCAATTTAACAACCACTCTTGATTACATTACACTTCCAGGGAGATGATCTAATTACAGTTTCAAACATACAATGCTGAATAGGGATTAGAAGAAACGGCTGTCTTTGCAAAATGGGATTAGGATTAAAACATGGCTTTTCTATGGGACACACATCCTTTCAAACTAGCACAGTGTGTTTTTAGGAAATTGTCCATTTCATCTGAGTTATCTCATTTGTTGGCATACAGTTGTTCATAGTATCCTCTTATGATCCTTTTTTACTTTGGTGATATTTCTCATTTCTGGTTTTATTTGTCTTTTTCTTTCTCTTTCAGTCTAGCAAAGCGTTTGCCAATTTTATTGCTATTTTTGAAGAACCATCTTTAGGTTTTGCTAATGTATTTTATTTTTTTGTTCTCAATTTCATTCTACTTTATTCTTTGTGATTTCTTTCCTTTTACTTGCTTTAGGTTTATTTGCTTTTTTTTTCTAATTCTTCTAGATATTCAATTAGGTCTTTCATTTTAACTCTTTTGTGTTTTTTTTTTTTAATATAAGCATTTAGGGTTATAAATTTCCCTCTCAGCATTGCCTTTGCTGCATACCATAAGTTTTGATGTGTTGTGTTCTCATTTTTATTTGTCTCAAGATATTTACTGACTTCCCTTATACTTTCTTCTTTAACCTACTGATTGTTATTTAATTTTCGTATATATATTGTCATGGTCAGGTTCATGTGTCAACTTGGCCAAGTGGTGGTACCTGTTTGTCTGGTTGGGCAAGTACTAGCCTGTCTGTTGTGATGAGGACATTTCATGGAATTAAATCATGATTATGTCAGCTGCATCCACAGCGGATTCCATTTGTAATCAGCCAAAGGGGAGTGTTTTGCAATGAGTAATGCTTAATCTGATCACTGGAAGCCTTTTAAGGAGGATTCAGAAGAGACAGGCTCTTCCTGCTTCGGCTGGTGAGCCTCTCCTGTGGAGTTTGTCCAGACCCTCCATCAGAATTGTCGGTTTCAAGCCAGCCTGCCCTGTGGATTTTGGACTCCCATGGTTACGTGAGACACTTTTATAAATTTTATATTTATGAGTGCTCCCTGTTGATTCTGTTTCTCTAGAGAACCCTAACTAATATATATATATATTTGTGGATTTTCCAGTTCTCTGCCTGTTATTGATTTCCAGCTTCAATCCATTATGGTCAGAGAAGAGTCTTTGTGTAATTTCAATCTTAAATTTATTGAGACTTGTTTTGTGACCCAGGTATGGTCGGTCCTAGAAAACGATCCATGTGTACTTGGAAGAATGTGTATTCTGCTGTTTTGGGGTACAGTGTTCTGTATATGTCTGTTAGGTCTACTTCAATTATATTATTCACGTTCTCTGCTTCCTTGTTGATCTTCTGTCTAGATATTCTGTCTTTTGATGACAGTGGTGTATTGAAGTCTCCAGCTATTATTGTAGAGGTGTCTATTTCTCCTTTCAGTTTTGCCAGCATTTGCCTCATGTATTTTGGGACACTGTGGTTTGGCATGTAAATATTTATGGTTGTTACTTCTTGGTCGATTGCCCCTGTTATTAATATTTAGTGTCCTTTGTCTCTTATAACAGGTTTTGACTTAAAGTCTTTTTTTTTGTCTGATATTAATATAGCTACTCTAGCTTTTTTTTTTTCTTACTATTTACATGGAGTATCTTTTCCCATCCTTTTTATCCTTTTTTCCAACCTATTTGTGTCTTTGAGTCTTAGGTGAGTCTCTTATAAACAACATATAACTGGGCTATACTTTTCTATCCATTCTGTCAATCTGTGTCTTTTGATTGGGGAGTTTAGTCCATTAACATCCAGTGTTTTTACTGAAAGGCAGTACTTCAGCCAATTTTTTCCTTTGATTTTAAATGCCTATTCTTTTTTTGTGTATCTTCCATTATTGCAACCTCATTTTCAGTATAGTTGATCTTTTGTGATATTATCTGACTGATCCCTTTTTCATTACTACTTCTGTATATTTTAAAAATACTTTCTTTGTTGTTACCCTGGCATTTATATAACACAACCTACATCTGTAGCCTACTAATGTGAAAAGATACCAACTTAGCTTCAATAGCATACACATTCTCTACTCTCATATACCTCTGTTTCCCCTCTTTATGTTGTTTTTGCTCCCCATTACCTCTATATTTTGTGTGTCCATTATCAGGAAATCAGCCATTTTCTTCAATTGTATTATGACTCTTATAGGAATTAAATAATAGAGTTGTGTATTGAGGATACTGTACTGTTGGGTTTTGCATTTATCCTTTTAGTTACTTTTACTGAAGACTGTCAGTTTTTCACACTATTTCAGTCCTCTTTCTCCTGTCTTTTCCTTTCAACCTGCAGAACTCCCTTTAGTAATTCTTGTAAGGCAGCTGTTTTGTTGATGAACTTTTTCAGTTTCTGTTTATCTGTGAATATTTTAAACTCTCTCTCATTTTTGATGGACAGTTTTTCTGGATAAAGAATTTGTGACTGGCCATTTTTCTATTTCAGCACCTTAAATATATACATATACTGCCTTCTTGTCTCTTGGTTTCTATGAAAAATTGGTCGTATTGAGAAGCTCTTATATGTGACAAATTACTTTTCTCTTGCTGCTTTCAGAATTCTCTATCTTTGACATTTGACATTCTAATTAGTGTGTCTTGGAGTATATCTATTAGGATTTATTCTGAGTATATTGTGCTTCTTGGACATGTATATTTATGTCTTTCAGAAGTGTTGGGACATTTTCAGCCATTATTTCCCTAGATATTCTTTCTGCTCCCTTTCCCCCTTGTCTTCTTCTGGGACACCCATGATATATATGTTTGTGTGCTTCATGATGTCAGTCAAATTCCTGAGACACTGGTCATTTTTTTTTCTATTCTTTTCTCTATTTTCTGCCTGATCACAACCACTGTTTTTTTATGCCTCAAGTATATTTTTTTAATTCTGTATGGTAGGGGTCACATTTCATTTTTTTTCCACGTGAATATCCCCTTATTGCTGCAGCACCATTTGTTAAATTTCTTTGATTGGTTTTTCATTTGTTTGGAAAGTGCACGGGCTGCTAATTAAACCTGGGTCTCCTGCATGGCAGGAAAGAATTCTACCACTGAACTACCCTTACACCCCTCTCAAGTGTATTTTTAATCTCCATTATTGTGCCTTTCATCCCCATAATTTCTGTTGTTTCTTTTTATACTTTCACATTCTTCTTTATGCTCACACATTTTCTTTTGAATATCCTTTAGCTCTATATCCATATTTTCCTTCATCTCCTTGAATTGATTTAGAAGATTTGTTTGAATTTCTTTGATTAGTTGTTCCAAATTCTGTTTCTTCTGAAGTTTTAATTTGTTCCCTTGACTGAGCCATATTTACCTGTTTCTTTGTATGGCTTGTAATTTTTTGTTGATTTCTGTGCATCTAATTATCTTGATGAGTTAACTCGGAAGGTCTGTTTCTCCCTCTTGTCTAGAATTTATTGTTGATTGCCTTTGTGCCTCTTTGATGTTTGGTGCAATTTATTCTGGACCTTTAAGAGTAGCTTGTGTTTAACTCTTCATCTTTTCTCAGCTCTTCTTCATCTGGTTCTTGCCCTGCAAATGTGGTACAGTTTTTAAGATTGCACTTGTTGTGTGATGTTGTTCCTCTAGAAGAAAGCTTTCTTTCCTCTGTTCCTCCTTTAGGAATTTTGATCTGTTATTATTTTTGTGCAGAATTTTCTGCCCAGCTCCCGTGATTTGTTTGAATTCTTTCCCTCACTCAAGGCCCCCTTTTCCTTACATTTTTCAGTTCTGGGATCTGTTCTGACTTATAGCAGTTCAATAACCCTCCCTCCCTTTTCTTTTCTGACTCTGGTTTCTTCCCTTTTGGCATATTCCACACTGGGAACCCAGATAGGGTCAATCCAGAAAGGTGGGTCTGTCCAGCAAAGTACATTTTGCATTTAAGTGGTCCAGCTGACAGAAACTGGATTGAGTGTGCCTAACTCTTGCCAACAATTCTGCTCTCTCTCTCTTCCTCCCCCTTGAGGCCCTTTTGTATGCAGCATAACTTAGCAGCTTGTGTTCTGCCCTGAGTTTCTGTGGACTTGAGTCCCTGTACCTAGATATGCGCGGGGTTCTAATTTGCTGCGATTCTATCTTGCAGTTGTGAGTGGCTTTATAGTTTGTGGCAAGAGGAAGTTGGGCCAGGTTACTTCTACCTGACTCCCAAGCTAAGTGGCACTGAATAAAGGGGAGGGGTGTGGCTCGTGGGTCCAGGATGGTAATTTCTTACCTGATATTGGAGATAAATTTTCTTCTTTTTGATTCAACATTTGTAGAGTCCTTCTCCAGTCTCTGTTGCCCTCCAGAGTTCTAGTTAAGTGGAATTTGACCTTTTATTTGTTGGTTCTGAGGGGAGACTTTTCCAGGGGATAAGTTATGTTGCCATGTTGATGACTTCACTCATGCAGTTTCACCTTTTGAAATATTTTAAATCAGATATTAAAAAAAAAAAAAAAACAGGGCAGTGCAATGGTGGCTCAGTGGCAGAATTTTCACCTGCCATGCTGGAGACCCAGGTTCGATTCCCTGTGCCTGCCTGTGCCAAAAGAATTAGTCCCTCCAATCATCTTGAATATGTCAAAAAATTATCTTTGGGCTCTTTACAGAAATTTAACTTGTCTGGGTTAAACAAAATCTATTCTCTTCAAGCAACATTCAAGGGCCATAAAATTATTTTGACTTTAAGTTTTTTTGTTTACTGTTATTATTGCAATAATTTTTTTCTTTGTTGCACATGTTAAGTATTCAGTTAATGTAAGATTTAATAGTCCTTAAGGTTTCTCTAGCCTGAGGTCCTGTCCACGCTTTATTTCTGTGGAAGATGCGTTCTGGATTTTAAATGACTGAGGGAAGAATAAATTTTTCTAATATAACCTTTCTCCTATGTGAAGAAAAACAGAAATGGTAGGAAAAGTCTTTGATTTGAAAGTACAGCCTGTTGACTTTGGACATTTAGCTTCAGTGAGCTTCTCAGCAACCTAGTGGGACTGAATTAGTTATTAGACTGGAAATATATTAGGTGGAACCATGCAAAGTTGCTGTTTTGAACATTAAAAATAGTTGAATATTGACATTTTATCGTGGTTCAACCTTAAAGTTCTGAAGATACACAAAGGTTTCAGGAATCTTTGGTCTCCTTTCTTCAGAACTACTCTTATTATTGTTTTAAAGATAAAGCAGGCAACATTGACTAATCCTGCATAAATCCAATCCAATTTTGAATATAGTGATATTGATGAGAATAATGAAGATCTTTATTCTCCTGATGTGATCACCTACTGTTGCATCCTAGGAAACATTCCATTTAAGAAGCTTAACTCAGTGAAGGAGTTATTTTCAATGACCTTAACGTGTTTTCCTTTAAGCAGTTTTCTTCTTGTTCCAGAATGTGTGTGTGATTCCAAATAATCTAGTTAACCTTTTAGAAATAGAATTTGCCTGTTGTGTAATAGTTTTCCATCTGTAGCGTATTGGGAAGCATTTACTCATGATAAAATGTCAAAGTGAATTGATTCCCCAAAGTAGTAACCTATAGGGGTAGAATTTTTGAAACTTAGATTTGGATCCCTAGCATTCCCAATACGTATCTTAAGACAAGTGATTTGGATGTTCTTTTTACCCTTCACTTACTTCTTTCTGTGACTGAGGTTTGATCTGGTATGAACTTTGCTGCTTTCTGAGTTCTTGCCTCTCTGTTGTGTATTCCTGCCTTTCTCTTTCCCATTTGTTCTCTTCTGCCTCTTTTCTTTAGGAATTTGTAAGATTCACACTAACAGTTACACCCTATACAATATTTGCAAATCCCTTTTCAGCTAGGAATATTACAGTATCTAATGAACCAACAGTTACTGTATGTCTTCATGTTCCCACAGACACAATCAAGCATAAAGTCCATGATAGTTAAGTATAAGATTTTAAGAGAGTATCCAGTTCTTAGATGATAGAAAGAGCCTAAAGTACTTGGTTCTTAATTAAGTGCCTGATTTTCAAGGCACTATGTCAACTTGGAGAATCCCTCCCCTTTTCTGTCATCATTGACTCGTAAGGAACAATTGTTTTCCTGGAGCAACTGCTGCTGTGCTGTGTTCTTGTTATTACTCAGTGAGCTGTAGTAGATAGGTGTATATGCAGTATTTGGGACATTTGTTTAATGTTAAATAGCAGGTATGTATGTTTTCATCTGAGAGGAAAGTACAAAATTTTTGGAGAAGTGATGGTTGCATGGTATCACTACCTGCTTTAACTTTGTTTAGAAAACCGTGGAAGGCAAGAGTACTTGATACGTTAGAAACACAGTGATTGGGAGCTTTGTCTAATTGCTTTGATCAGTTGAAGAGAGGTAGTGGTCTCCAAATATAAAGCAATCACCGTTCTACTGTAAAAGACTATAGAACGGTGATTGTTTTATATGTCTGATGTATCTATATAGCATTTGGTAATACCAAGGTCTTCTATCTGTTTTGAGCTGCTGGTACTCTGTAAGGCTTTAAAAATTTTTCTTCTGTCAATAGCCCTAGAACACTCCAAGTATTCCTACCCAGAAAAGATTGTTTATTGAAATTACAAGATTATATATTTCCATTATTGATGAATGTTATGATTTATATACTTTTTTTATCAGTATTTACTTTTGTATTTTGAAACTTGGTTATTGTGTATGTACATGTTTGGGATTGTTATGTCTTCTCACTCCCCTTTATCCCTGATAATATTATTTATTCTGAAATATATTTTTCCAATAATAATAATAATAATGTAGGCACTCAGCTCAGCTTTATTTTCATGTCTGTAGTGATACCCTTTTCCCCTTGGTCATTTATGTCGTTTTATTGTGTTTTTTTTTTAAGAATTTTTGGGTGCATTGCTTTTTTCTATTGTTTTTCTGATGGTGGTGTTTCTTTTCAGTGTCATTCAGTCTTTATTTCATTTTTCTTCTGTTTCTTTTGGGCTTAATTTTCTTTACTTTCCTAATTTTTTTTTTTTACTTATTTACTGTATAGTATAACATATAGATGTTTATACTTTTCAAAAATTACATTTTAGACTTCCTTTTTCCCCTTTTCTGAAGGCTGCTTCTCTTTAAAGATTTAGTTCCATATTTCCTAACAGCAGTTACTTATGTCCCTTCTTTGTGATTTTTGTCACTTCAGTTAGCACTGTACTAATACTTACTTAAGATATTCTTTTAAATGGACTTTAAATCAATTTACCCTCCCTTACTTAAATTGAGGAACATTTTGTGTGCAACGAAATTTACCCATTTAAATTGTATAGTTTTGGTAGATGTGTGCAGTCACGTAACTACCAGCATGATCAAAGTTTTGACCATTTCCTTCTCTGTAGAAGATTCCCCTGTACCCCACTGCAGTGGGTCCCTCATCAGTTCAGAGAAGATAGCCCTTCCCCCCCTTAAAAAAAACTTAGATTTGATATAATGGAGAGGCTGGAGGGAACTGCCTGAAAATACAGAGCTGTGTTCCAGTAACCATGTTTCTTGATGATGACTGAATAATGCTATAGCTTTCACAATGTGACTGTGTGATTGGGAAAACCTGTGTTTGATGCTCCTTTTATCTACCTTGTCAATAGACAAGTAGAACATATGAAACAAAAATAAATTATGGGGGAACAAATGTTAAAATAAATTTAGTTTGAAATGCTAGTGATCAATGAAAGCGAGGGGTAAGGGGTATGGTATGTATAATCTTTTTTTTTTCTGTTTTCATTTTATTTCTTTTTCTGTTGTCTTTTTATTTCTTTTTCTGAATTGATGCAAGTGTTCTCAGAAATGATGAATATGCAACTATGTGATGATATTGTGAATTACTGATTATATATGTAGAACGGAATGATCATATGGTAATGTTTTTGTTCGTTTGTGGTTAAATTTTTTTAAATTAATAAATAAATTAAAAAAACAAAAACTTAGATTTGTGCTAACCAGTAATATGTGAATTTGGGGTTTGAGGTATTTATTTTTTTCCTAATTTATGTAAATGTAAATATATAATTTTTAAAAAAATCACACTTTGGTAAATTGGTTTAACTGAAGAAAATATATACACAAAAACTTGACTTCATGCTTGAAAGCTAAGAGAATTTTTTAAGTGACTCTGGTTCATTGGTTTTCAAATCTTAAGTCCCAAGGATTGTTTTAGTATTTTCCTACTGCAGTTTCCACGTTTGAAGGTAAACAACTTCATAGTTAGTAAAATAAATAAACTTTATTAGCAAATTATTATCCCATTATTAATAACTGTGATCATCCATTATAATGGTATGTTTTTCAAATTGCAGATTATATCCTATATTTGGGATGGCTAATCAACTGAGCAGGTCATGGTCAGCAATTAAAAAAAATAGAATAAAATAGAAAATAAAATACATTTCAGGTAATAAAGGTAGGAATTGTACCCGTGTTACCTCATACTGAGCTAATGTCATTGTAGCCAGAAGCAAAAATAAGTGATTTTTTCGTTAATTCACGCAGCTGTATTCCAAATAAACTTAACATTTCTTACTAGCTTTTTTGAAAATTTGAGAATTGTTTCTTGACTTCCATTATTACTTCATCTTGTATTTGACTCTTGATTTTTTCCCCATCCCTTAAATTGTGAGACTTTAGATATTTTTTTTGTTTTTAATTTTATTTATTTTATTTGGATAATAAAATTTTAATATTACATGTTTAATATTACTTCTTCTGCTAGTTGCAAGGCATTTAATACCTCTTCCTGACTGAAAGTAATGAACATCATTTAGTATAAAAATGATTCCTGAAAAAATGCTCATAAAAGGATAGACAGTGGGGCTTTTTGTTTTAAAAAGTGAGCTCCCTTTTAAAGTCTAAGTTCTGTGACAGTTATACATTCAATTCAGTTGTTCTTCTTAGGAAACTTGAAATTGCATTAAGCCATACCATGCATCCATGTTAGCTATAATTGCAGCAAAAATATTGAATCCATTTCATTATACAGCAAAATCAACAATAGCTGAAATATAATTTTAAAATTTGCCATCTAATAATAGATAAAACTTTCTGAATTCTCATCAGTGACCGTATATCAGTTTAGAAACTAGAAAGTATGTGAGAATAGACACATTGTGTAAATGCTTTGTTGCTTTTTATTGTGGTGGTGGTGGTGGTTGTTTTTAATGTGTAATTGCTGCAAGCCTCATTAAGGCTCAGGGATCCCAGCGTGGCCCAGGCCATAGGAGTCCAACGCCGAAGACCATATTGACTATAACGCCCTGTTCTAGAAAAAGAAACACTGCATTGGCATCTAGAAACTTCCTCCAGCTAAGCCCACAACTTTGAGGAGGTGCCAAAGAGAATGTATATTATTGAGAATGTTCAGTGTTTACGACCTAAGTTAGCTTGCTTAAGGACGATAGGAAAGATAATGGAGAGGAAATAAATCCTGCACCAGGTGGCCTCCGAAGGAGTGGTAGGAAGTCTGTTGACTTTTTTTGTCAATAAAGGGATCTCTTTCATAAAATTGTTTCTAGTAGGCCTCAAGTTTATAGTCAGATCACTTTATTCAAGATTTAGAGAAAGGAAAATGTATTAAAATATGTTTAAAGGTAGGAAAAGAAGTCTGCTGTAGCAATACTGTTATAGCAGTCTCTGAGTATTGGGACTGCAGATGCACTGCTTTCAAATTATATGTTGTCTTTTACTTAATAACTAACT
Source organism: Myrmecophaga tridactyla (assembly GCA_004026745.1). NCBI lineage: Eukaryota > Metazoa > Chordata > Mammalia > Pilosa > Myrmecophagidae > Myrmecophaga > Myrmecophaga tridactyla. The sequence continues at coordinate 83,595 of PVIY010003181.1, forward strand.
CATAACCCTCACTGCACCAAAATTTGCATGGGCTTTGCTAGGTGGAATAATTGTTTAAAATCTGAAGTATATACATTTAATTAAGGCCATGGTAACCTCAGTTATGGGTAAGGATAACGTTACGATCATCTAGTTAAGGTTGTTGTAGAGTAGAAATTTTAGCTCTAGGGAGAGTCTTCTGATAACTTTTATTCTAGGTGAAAACATTAATCAAGGATGATCTTTAAAATTAGATCTTCATTCTAATTTGATTTTTGAGTGCAGAGCTTTTTCAGAATGTCAATTGTTTTATTTAGTTATTTGATAAAATTGAAAAGCAGTATTGCTTCTGGTTAAAAGTGCTAGTTCTAGAGTTATAACAGATTTTGTTTTAAATGCCAGCTCTAAACTGTACTAATAGTATGGCTCTGAGTAGTCAAAGAAGGTTGCAAAGGGATTAGTTAGCATAATGCTTGAAATATAGGAAGCAAATCAGGATATGTTAGTAATTATTAAGGATTATAAATCTTATTGAGCACTTTCTGTGTCAGATCTGTGCTAGGTGCTAGAGCTACAGAACTGATATGATATTCTTCCCAGAAACCTGGCACAGAATATTATTATTTTCCCTCAATATCATTAAACAGTTATCTTCTATATATTGAGTAATAGTAGTCTTCATACAACTTAATTCTTCATTCACTTAGCTTTGTATCTGGCTGTTGTTCTGCCATTGTTTATTAACATTTCTCATACTGCTATTATAGGAGGTACTGGCGATATGATATGTAAATAAGAAAGTAGTTGCCTTCAAGAACTGTATAGTGTGAAGATTTTTTGTTTTAATTTAATAATTAATAAATAAAATTTTTCTTAGCACATTTCTTGATTTTGAGACTTACAGGCAACTGAATAACATTTCAGTATTCTAGATTATCCAATGAATGCAACAAGCACATGAGGGTCTTCAGCATTGTGCATTGGAGTCATATATTCACTGTAAATGTACCCAAATTCAATTGTAATTGCCGCTTACCCTACTACCCACCCGACCTCTCTGTTCACCTCCCAAAAGAGAGTAGGAGCAAGAACAACACTCAGTGTGTGTCTACTCTACAGGGAGAAATGTGAATCTGTATTCCCGCCTCCCTTTCACTTGTAAGTATTTTATTACATGATTTCTAGTGCTTAAAAATAGGTACTATTAATGCAGAGTAGTATCTAAATGTAAGTCAACTACTTCTTTTTTTAACTGAAAAATTCATTCCAATCCTATAGAAAAAAATTAGCTGTGTTATATAGAGAGACTTTGTTGATATTCATTGTGACTTGCCTTCCTAAGGGATTTTCAAGGATAATATGACATCTGTGATTTGGGCTAACTGTAAACCTTTGGTGCCATAAACTAAGTTAAAATTGGTGGCAGTCTGAATTCCTGTCTTTGAGAGGCTTATGATTTGATTGGGGAGAATATGTGTACTAGAAACAACAATGTAAAACAGTTCGCAGTAAAGGAAATGAGGAATCATGAGCCTAAGTGGCAGTTGCATACTGTAGTGGCCCCAGTTTCAAATGGCTGGTTCTATTGTCCCCAGAAAAACAGTTACTTTTATCAATCGCTGGTCCAGATTTTTGGTTCAGAGCAAATGGTATTATTTTCAGTAAAGGGGATGTAAAAGAAGGAAAATGGCTTTATCCATAAAGGTTTCTTAGGAGTGTGGAATTTTGATTGACTGGACAGCCAGAGATGGATAAAGGCAGAATGGGGGAAAGGTGGGGGGGGACAGTGGGGGAAGTGTTAGAAACATAGAGGTGTGAATGATCAGGCAAAAATGGTAGGGGCCGCACTGGAGCCTTACAGAGGAGATGAGGATGAGAAGGAATATAATATGGGGTTAAGATAAATATCTTGGCTGTTATCTGTTCATCATCCAATTCATAATCATTAACTGTGAGCACCAAGGCTCTTTTAAATTGTTATCTAACTCATCTCCCGGATGCATTGAAATTATGAATTTTATTGCAAACTTTTGAACAAGTGATTTTTCTATTTCATTTAAAAAATAAGGTTGGATGTGACCAGATGATTATATTGTAATCCCTTGTGGAAAATAGTGTGACATAGCAGAAATAGCCTGGAAATAGGAAACAGGAAACCAGAGTTCTGGCACCACGCTGTCATTTATTAGCTGCATGACTTTAGGAGAAGTCCCTGAAGTTTCTCCTCTAAAATGTCAAGAGTATGATCAAGGATTTTCATGTTATACTTTTGTTTTTCTTTTTAATGAAACTTTATAAAATAAAACTAGTACTCTCTTATGAGAAACAGAGCTGATCTGCTTGATGGGGGATAGGAGGGGGATGGCTAGAAGGCCCAATTGCCTACCTAACCCTATTTCCCCAAAATTCTGCCTGAAGAGAACAGTGCTGGAAAATCCTTAAGGTACCTTCTAGACTTTGATATTTTCTGATTCTTACATTGATAAAGTGAGTAATAAGTTGACTAAAATTTCTTTAAAAAAATGTGTTTGAAGAGCTAATCAGTACTAAGTGTAAAACACACTTATTGCACACTCTATAAGATATTAGCAAGTACAATAGGTGATATGAAGAGAAAAGGACATAGATACAGGCCCTTCTGCCTTTTACAGGTAGACTTGAAGGGTAAGAGGGAAACAAAAGCGAGAGCTTCTGTAACTTTCTGTATTTCATAGAGATTCAAGGCAACCAGATTTTCTCCCCCAGAACCACTATATAGATTAAGGAAGAAAGGAAAATGAGTGTGTGTGTTAATTCTGCAGGGATTTTTTTTTAAATTTGTTTCATTTAATTTTTGAATGGGAGGTAGATATACACGTGGTACAAAATTCAAGGAGAACAAAAGGAATGAAGTGTTCTCCCTCTAAACCCTGTTCCATCTTCCCAGTTCCCTTCTCCTGAGCCAGTTCCTATTACCCCTTGTGTAATTTTTCAGAGATAAGCTCTGTTGATAGAAGCATTTGCTTATATACGGGTCTGTTAGTATCTTATGGCTGTTTTAACAAACTAGCACCAACTGGGTAGCCTAAAACACAGAAATTTATTCTCTCATTGTTCTGGAGGCAGGAAGTCTGAATAAGTATCACTGGACTAAATTCCAGATTTTTGCAGGGTTCTCCTCCTGAGACTCATAGAAGAGATCCTTTCCTTGCCTCTTCCACCTTCTGGTAGCTGGTAGTTGCCAGCATTCCTTGACTTATGGCTGTATCACCTCAATATTCAAATCTTGAGATTTCTCTCTGTTCCATCTTCACATGGTCTTTTTCTCTGGTACATGGTGTCGAATCTCCTTTTGCCTCTCTTTTATGAGAATATTGTGGTTGCACTTAGGACCCACACACAGTCTCCCCCCCCCCCGCCCCCCAGAATTCTTAAGTTAATAACATCAGTGACAACTTTCCATATGAGGTAACATTCACAGGTTGCAATGATTAGGACTCGAATATCTGTTGGGGGCCATTTTTCAGCCTAGCACAATGTGTTAAACAAATACCGGTACATACCTTTCTGATCTTGTTTCTAATACTGAAAAACTGGAATAACCTAAGAGTCCATTAATCCAAGACTTGTTAAATGAACCGTGGTACATCATTGAATGGAAATAGGTGTAATTGCTGTGTTCAGCTTCATTGCTGAAGAATGAAGTATATATACTGACATAGAACCATATTCACTGTAAAGTAGAAAAAAGCAAGTTGCAGAGGTGCATGTAAGTAAGATTAAAATTTGGAAGTATATATGTCAAACGTAAAAGTACCTTTGGCTGGGAAGTGAGAACGAAGGACTTTTACTTCTTCATGTTACATTTTGTACTTTTGGATGTTTTATACTCAAGCATGTATGCTATAATCTATTTATTTTATAATTGAGAAGAAAATTGGATTGCATTTACTTTTTCTGGTTGAATGATTATGCAAAAGTAGTCATTATTAAAATGTAGCTGTTTTTGGTTTGCTCCTTAGATAACAGACCCCACATTAGCCGAAATGGGAAAAAATTTGAAGGAAGCGATGAAGATGCTAGAAGACAGTCAAAGGTGAGCCTGTGAAACCAAAGCAACCCTGGTCAATATTTTCAACCTGTTGTGAAACTTGTAGCATGGGTTTTCTTCTGTCAAAGACATCTCTTGGTTTCAGAGTATCATACTTAGCTTTGGTCTACATTAACATTATTTGTCTTAGGTAAAAGTTACTTTATGTTTATTGTAAAAGTATTTTGAAATTGAGAGGGAGGACTTATAAGTTTTAGTTCTATTAAGAGTTTCATTTTGAATCTTTTAATATCAGTTTGAATCTATTAATATTTCTTAACTACATATTCAGGTTGTATAGAGCATCAGCTAACCAATAAATGGGTTGACGTATCATCTCTTTCATGTTGTTTTCTTTTCCTTGAGACTTAAAGTATACTCAAAACTGGGGCTGCATTTAAAATGTTCTAAATTCAAAATCCTGTGTTTTAAATGGTCACGTTTGCAAGCTGAAATGTTCGAAATGTGGTATTGTAAAACAAGTAAAGTTTTTTATTTCCTTTAAATTAGAAGAACAGAGGAGGAAAATAAAAAGATGCTCACATCAGGGGACATTCCAGGGCCACTCCAGGGCAGGTAGGTATCAGTGAAGATAAGTAACTTTAGTTAGGTTATAAAAATCTTTTTAAGCGAAGATTGTATCATCAATTGATTTACAGTTTTAGTTTTAATGCGCCCAAAGCAAATTTAAATAGGGTTATGTGCAGTATGATATTGGAAAACTGTGATGCCATTGGTTGTTTGGTGATGAAGCTGAACCTCCCCCTGCCTCCTCTGCCCCTGGACTGAACTTGATACAACCTCATGACTCAAAAGTGATGCATGGTTACTGGAGTATCATACTTGTTCATCCTTGAAACCTATCATCTATTTGGTGGACTGAATTTTATTGTGAAGGATATTTTAATTTGATAAGATTTTTCATTTTTATAATACAGTAAATGAAAGGAAAATGTCAACTTGAATAATTTTATTGGAAGACTGATTTATTTTTTATCAATTAAAGGGAATCTTTCAAGTCTTTTTGGTTTGAACTAGCAGGAAAAAGATCAGGGAAATAAGTAAGTAGCTGACTACAAATTTCACAGGATGTGAAATTAGTCTGGAATTAAAGCCCAGCCCAGCTTGTTTTTTTTTTCTTTTATGACCAGGAAGCTGCACGTAACTAAGTAATACAGTGCCTTTAAACTGTCCCTTGACCTGACTATAAATATGTACAATGTTGCAAAGGAAATGTACTTGGAGGAAGAATCACAATGTGTGAACACATGCCACATCTCACACCAAGTTACTGATATTTGAGTAGAACCGCTCCTGTTTGCAACATACGTAGTGCTGATTTGAACCCTTTAGGTATAAAGTGCTTCTTACAGAATAGAAACCAAATGCTATAACATGCCTCATCCCAGCTCTACAGTTAGAATGGATAAATGGGTTAGAGATTTGTTTATTCTTATTTCCACTGAAGTTTCCCTAAAAAAAAAATACTACCAAGAACATCTGTAATTCTCAAAATGGTAATTATTAAAGACACTGGCAGGAAGTATTTACATTTACTGATACTAATAACCAACATTTATTGAGCCCACTGATATGCCAGGGATAACATTAAATACTTTATGTATACTGTCTGATTGCATCCTTACTGCCATGTAACATAGGGACTTTGTGGGTTTGAATGCCTAAGTACCCAAATCTGCCTCAAGGGCCCCCTGCTTGTCCTAATTTCTACATAGTGTCCTAAAGACCAGAGTCACTCTTAACTTGTGGATCAGCACCTTGTGGAGGATGGGTTTTGGGATACTGTTTGGACAATTCTGCTTCATTGAAAGAGAGCTTATTAGCCATATTCTTAATTATGTGTTACAAGTTGCCTTCACATTGCATGTATATTATTCATAGTTTTCTCATGAGAGTTTTCATCTTGTATAATGGGCATTTAGTAACATATCTTGAATAGAAGTAAATTTGTTTACACTTTAAGTGGATCTCAAGTTACCCAGCTTGAGGGGTAGAGAGGAGTAATAATGCTTGCATTACATGTTTAAGGCCATTAATCCAAATAGGTAAGATTCTTATATGGAGGGAAACTAGATATACCAATGGCATTGGAGTATTCTTTCTGCTTCAGTGACTTTCCAGCATCCTATAGGGACTTGTGGCTCTTATAACATGCTTATTAAATACTCTCTGTCTTATACCCCAGGATTCAAATTAACAGGTATAGAAATATTGCTAAAACAACATTAGTGAAACTTTAAAAATTCAAACTCCTATTTAAGTAGAAGATTTAATTTATCACATGTAAGGGTTTTTTTTTTTGTTATTGGTTTTTTTTTTTTGGCATGGGCAGGCCCAGGAATTGAACCTAGGTCTCTAACATGAACACATAAGGTTATATGAAGAATGCATTTCATAATTTCAGGTTTGTTTTTAAAAGTTGCATACTGTGTCTCGGTATATATTCTGTCTCTTGGAGCTACTCCATTTTAAAATCCTTTATCAAACCTAGTTTGGATGAGAGAAATAGTGGGAGAGTTGTGGGGGAGGTGTGTTATTTCCAGCAGCCCATCAACTCTTTTTATTCTGCAGTGGACAAGATATGGTGAGCATCCTCCAGTTAGTTCAAAATCTCATGCATGGAGATGAAGATGAGGAGCCCCAGAGTTCCCGGTAATGGAGAATGGTAGCAGCTTCTCTTCGAAAGTATATGTTCTTGATTTGCAAGAGTAATCGTAGTCTTACAAGTTGTTCAAATAATAAGCTGTTGTTTCATTGAGTTACATAAGTATTAAAATTTTTTTTTCTGAGAGCAATTTATGTATTTTAGATAAGATATTTTGTAAAGGGAAGGTACTATATTTACTAAAACTAAATTCTGTATGTTTTATGATATTGTTGTCTTAGGGGCTGGCAAGAGACCAAAGAACAACTGCTGTGTGGTTTTCTGCTTCCTTTATAATTGCTAAGAATTGCTACATTTAAATTGGTTGAGTGGCAGTCCGCATTATCTATGAATTATCTGTTGGTTTTGCTTATTCAATTTCATTTGCTCTTTAAATTTATTTATTTTAATAAATAATGCATTCGTTTTCCTAATTCAAAATTCAGAAGATAAAGAAAGTTTAAATAGATATTGCCAAATGTCCCTCCAAGGAGGTTGTGCCAGTTTAGAGTCTCACCAGCAATATAGGAGAATACTTCTTTCCCCGTACCTTGCCTGCAAGGGTATTATCAGACTTAAGGATCCTTGCCAGTCTGATAGGTGAGAAATGATATTGCAGCATAGTTGTAGTTTATATTTTTCTTAGTATGAACAAGGTTAAGCAACTTTGTTTTTTAAGACCCATTTATATTTTCTTTTCTATAAACTGTCTTTTGCTCACTATTTTGTTTAGTTCTTTGTCTTTTTCGTATTGTTTGCAATTATCCTTTTTTAGGGATATTAATTTGTCTGTTTTAATTGTGTAAAATAATACCTAATTCTCCTAGGATTTTCTATATTGTTATGACTAGCTAGTTAATATGGGGAATTAATCTTTTTTTTTTAATTTGCATATGGGCAGGAGGCACCAGGGATCGAACTCCAGACCTCCAGCACGGCAGGTCGGAGCTCTGCCTGCTGAGCCACGGCAGCCGCCCAGAATTAATCTTAATTTAGTGATTCTTAAAAACAGTTTTGTATGCATTTTATCTCTGCTCTGTCATAATTCTTAATTCTTAAGACTGATCTTTATTTTAAAAGATGTTTTTAAAAGAGAGTGAGTCGAAAACAGTTTGTATATTTTTGTATTAATGGAAAGAGAGATACTTATCTCCTAGGACTTGAAGTTTAAAAATATTTTTCTCCCCAAACTATTAATACCCTGTATGTACTAAATTTTCTAAATTTATCTGGCCATTAAGTCGATTTCAAGTCTGACAGAAATTTCTAGGGAGTACTGTGTCTTCAAGTTTAATTTCTTACTAAACATGCCTTGATTCTGATAATTTTTTTTAATCTACTGAATTTTGATTAACAGAATCCAGAATATTGGAGAACAAGGTCATATGGCTTTGTTGGGTCACAGTTTGGGAGCTTATATTTCAACTCTGGACAAAGAGAAACTGAGAAAACTTACCACAAGGATACTTTCGGATACTACCTTATGGCTATGCAGAATTTTCAGGTGAAGACATTATGAATTTTTAGTTTCAGGTGAAGACATTTATGAGTCAGGTATGGAGTATGAGAGATCTTTTTGCCATAGTTATACGACCTGAGTTCAAATGTGGTTCTGTCTTGGAAGAGTTACGTAACCACTCTGTGCCTCAGTTTCCTCATCTGTTAAATGAGGTGATAGTATTAGTGTTTATTACATGGAATTTTTGCTCTATGAGCTATTGAATTAAAATATTTAAAGAGCTTAGAACATAAGGACATAAGGTTTTAATGTCAGCAGTTATTTTGGATTCCTATTTGGCACATGTTAAAAGAAGATGAGTAATGATGGGAATTCAAATATTTTTAATCAAATTATTGGCTTGTACATTAGTAGGTAGGAAATACTGTCATAAGGAAGATGCAAATATATTACGAAATTGTAATTTGCTTTTACTGAGATAATGTTGACATTAACTGAAGAATTACATTTGTCAGATTCAGTAAAAGATTCAGGTTTATGTTTTATACTTATACTATTACTTTTATGGAAAAAAAATGTTTGCTAACACTGCAACATTTAACTTGGGAGACTCACTTGTTGGGGAAGAACTTGGCCTAGCAAGAGTATAATTATGCCTAGCTTTCTTACAAAGGAGAAATTTTCTTCTGATCTAATAAAAATACACCCGTAAATGAAATTCTTCCTCTTTCTCTAGGAGATTGGAAAGACTAGAAAGTCCCAAACATATAATAGTAATAGCAAAAGTTAGCCTGACAAATGTTCTTGACAATTTTGTTTATTTTGGATGTTTTAGGACTGAAAACTCTATTAAGAGCTGTGCCTGCATTACCTAGTGCTGGCCTTCTTACAGAATAAGCCAGAACCATGTGCTTAGGCCTTTTTGTACCTGGGCTGGAGGATTCCTATTCTCTGCTTGTCTTCATAGCTTCTCATTTTTATGGAATTGGGCATGGATGTTCTTGCTTCACTGCTTTCCACCTTCCAGCTGTACTAAGTTGTCAGACATCTAAGATGAGGGTGTTTCACGTTCCTGTCCTCTTTGGCTGATCTAGTTGACAGTTTGTAGCTTGAGAAAAGAATTACTTCCATGATTATAATATTGGGTGATAAAATCTGAATTAACAGGAAGTAAGAACACACTGATGTGTGAGTATCTCTTACAGGTATGAAAATGGCTGTGCTTATTTCCATGAAGAGGAAAGAGAGGGACTTGCAAAGATCTGTAGGCTTGCCATTCATTCTCGCTATGACGACTTCGTAGTGGATGGATTTAATGTGTTATATAACAAAAAACCTGTTATATATCTTAGTGCTGCTGCTAGGCCTGGCCTGGGCCAATATCTTTGCAATCAGGTAATGTGGTTTAAGGTGGATATTTTAAAGAAGCAATGTTTTGTTCTGTCCTAAAATTTTTAAAAGGTTAGACTCATTGTGCTAGCTGCTGTTTTTTTTCTGGGAAAAAGAAAGAGGACTTTTTTTTAAAGCACTTTTGTCATTGTAAAAAATATAATTTGTATACTGATAAATTTATAAATAAAGAATATATGAAAGGTATAATTTTTTAAAATTGCACTGACAGCCACAGTCAACATTTGACTTCATTTCTTTCCAGACTTTAAAGAGTACAAGTGTGTTTTTATATGCTCATACCTGGCTTCTTTTACTTACTGTTCTTATAAGAACTTTTCATGTTATAATATACTTTGTGAAAGTAAAATTTATTTGTAAAGTCTGCTTCGTGTTCCTTCACTGGAGTAAAGTGCTGTCTCATTTTTTTTTTACTTGCATTTCCCTAATGGCTACTGACTTACATTTCCTGGATTCCTTATAATAAAGTACCATAGAGGAGTACCAAGTTTAAGCCAATGTTAAAATTGGGTTGTCTTTTTGTTGTTAAGTTGTAGGAGTTCTTTTGTATATTGTGATATTAAGCCTGAACCAGATATTTGACTTGCAGGTATTGTCTCCACTCTGTAGGTCATCTTTTCACTTTCTTGGTAGTGTCTGCGATACACGAAAGTTTTTAATTTTGATGAAATCGATTTTATCTATTTTTCCTTTTGTTGCTTGTACTTTTGATGTCATATCTAAGAAATCATTGCCAAATCCAAGGTCATGAAGGTTTCCCCTATGTTATCTTCTAACAATTTTATAGTTTTAGCTCTTATATTTAGTTCGTTGATCCGTTATGAGTTAATTTTGGTGTATGGTTTGAGATCAGGGTCCAACTTCATTCTTTTGCACGTGGAAGTCAGATTTTCCTAGCACCATTTATTGAAGAGACTATTCTTTCCCCATTGCATGTACCTTGTGCCCTTGTTAAAAATCGGTTGGCCACAGATATTTGGGTCTATTTCTGGACTCTCAGTTCTGTTCCGTTGGTCCATATGTCTGTCCTTATGACAGTTCCACACTGTTTTGAATACTGTAGCTTTGTGGTAAGTTTTGAAATCGGCGAGTATGAGTCTTCCAACTTTGTATTTCTTTTTTAAGATTGTTTCGTCTATTTGGAACCCTTTGTAGTTCCTTATGAATTTGAGGACTGGCTTTTCCATTTCTGGAAATAAGGCTGCTGGACTTTGGATAGGGATTGCATTGAATCTGTAGATTGCTTTGGGTAGTATTGACATCTTAACAATATTAAGTCTTCCAATCCATAAACTCAGGATGTCTTTCTATTTAATTAGATCTACCGTAATTTCTTTCAGCAGTGTTTCGTAGTTTCACTATACAAGTCTTCTACTTCCTTGGTTAAATTTATTCCTAGATATTTTATTCTTTTATATGTAATTGTAAGTGGAATTGTTTTCTTGTATAGGAACACAAATGATGTTTGTGTGTTAATCTTTTCCTGCGACTTTGCTGAATATACGTAGCAGTTCTAGTAGCTTTCTTGTGGATTCTTTGGGGTTTTCAATATATAGGATCATGTCTTCTGAGAATAGTTTTACATTTCCCTTCCATTTTAAATGCCTTTAATTTCTTTTTCTTGCCTCATTTCTCTGGCCAGAATTTCTAGTATGATGTTGAATAACAGTGGTGACAATGGGTGTTTTTGTCTTGTTCATGATCTTGAGGGGGAAAGCTTTCATTCTCTCACAATTATGATGTGAACTGTGAATTTTTTCATATGTGCTCTTTACCATATTGGGGAAGTTCCTTTCTATTCCTAATTTTCTGAGTATTGTTATTATGAAATGTTCTTGAATTTTGTCAAATGCCTTTTCTACATCAGTTGAGATGGTCATATATTTTTCTTTGTCTTCTTTTGTTTTGGTATATTACATTAATTTTTGTATGTTGAACCGCCCTTGCATTCCTGGGATAAATCCCAGTGGGTCAGGGTGTATACTCCTTTTAATATGCTGTTAGATTCAGTTTGCTAGTATTTTATTGACGATTTCTGCATCCATGTTCATAAGGGAAACTGTATTGTAATTTTCTTGTGCTGTCTTTATCTGGGTTTGGTTGTGCTGGGTAATGCTGGCCTCATAGAATGAGTTAGGAACTGTTCCCTTGTTTTTAATTTTTAGGGACAGTTTGAAAAAGGATTGGTGTTAGTTCTTTAAATGTTTGGTAGAATTTATTGGTGAAACGATCTGATTTTGAACTTTTTTTAATTAAAAAATTTTTTTAAACATAACATACAAAAACGAACATTCTTACCATATGATCGTTCCATTCTTGGTATATAACCAGTAACTCACAATATTATCACATAGTTGTATATTCATCACCATGATCATTTCTTAGAGCATTTGCATCAATTCAGAAAAAGAAATAAAAAAGAAAAAAGAAAAAAAACTCATATATACTATACCCCTTATTCCTCCCTCTCATTGATTCCTAGTATTTCCATCTACCCAATATATTTTAGCCTTTGTTTCCCGTTTTTTTCTATACCCCTTATCACTCCTTTTCATTGATCACTAGCATGTAAATCTACTAAATTTATTTTAACATTTGTTCCCCTTATTATTTATTTATTTTTAATCCATATGTGTTACTTGTCTGTCCATACTGTAGATAAAGGGAGCATCAGACACGAGGTTTTCACAATCACACAGTCACATTGCAAAAGCTATATCATTATACAATCATCTTCAAGAAACTTGGCTACTGGAACACAGCACTACATTTTCAGGCAGTTCCCCCCAGCCTCTCCATTATTGCTTAATTAAAAATGTGATATCTATTTAATGCATAAAAATAACCTCCAGGATAACCTCTTGACTCTGTTTGAAATCTCTCAGCCATTGACACTTTATTTTGTCTCATTTCTCTCTTCCCCCTTTTGTTCGAGAAGGTTTTCTCAATCCCTTGATGCTGAGTCCCAGCTTATTCTACGATTTCTGTCCCATGTTGTCAGGAAGGTCCACACCCCTGGGAGTCATGTCCCACATAGACGGCGGAGGGCAGTGAGTTTGCTTGTTGTATTGGCTGAGAGAGTCTTAGGCCTAATTTTAAGTAGGCCTAGCCTATCCTTTGCAGGGATAAGTTTCATATGAATAAACCCCAAGATTGAGGGCTCAGCCTATTGCTTTGTTTGTCCCCACTGCTTGTGAGATTATCAGGAATTCTCCACATGGGGAAGCTGAATTTTCCTTCCTTCTTGCCATTCCCCCAAGGGGACTTTGCAAATACTTTTTTATTCCCTGTTCAAATCATCCTGGGATTTATTGGGGTATCACTCTGGACAAACCCACAAACTCTCATGCCCTACTCAAGGTTCCATGTACTTATGGTGTTCAATTAAACTGTTTATATAAGTTATATTAGGCAATGCACTCGTCAAATTAGAAATTTTGTACCAAATAAGCATTTTTTGCTTTAGTCTCACACCTAAGTTAAAGTTTTAAAATATAAAGTTGCCATCTACTTTCAACACCCTGCAATATTGACATTCCTTTTTCTTTCTCATGCAGAAACATTTCTAATTTGTACATTTAGCCACTATCATTGTGCACTCTAGGCATTCCTAGATTATACCATCTCGGTTTTATCATCTATCTTTCCTTCTTATTTCATTTGTGCCCCCAGCCCTCCTCCCTCTATCATTCTCACATTCAGCTTCATTCAGTGAACTAACATTATTGTATTACAGTTAGGTAGTATTGTGCTATCCATTTCTGAATTTTTACAGTCAGTCCTGTTGCACAATCTGTATCCCTTCAGCTCTACTTACCCAATATCTACCTTATTTCTATCTCCTGATGGTCCCTGTTCTTAATTGAAATTCTTCAAGTTCATTCACTAATGTTATGAACTTTTCTTTTTTGGTAGAGTTTTGATTAACCTTCAGTCTTTTTACTTGTCATATGTCCATTCATATTTTCTGTTTCTTCTTAGGTTAGCTTATGTAATTTGTGTTTTTAGGAATTTGTCCATTTCTTCTAGTTTATCTCATTTGTTGGTGTACAATTTGTACATTGTTGGTGTTCATAGTATTCTTTTTTAATCCTTTTTATTTCTGTAATATCAGTAGTAATGTTACCATTTTTGTTCCTGATTTGAGTTCTTTGTGTCCCCCCTACTTTAAGACCTTCAGCCTAGTTAAAGTTTTACAATTTTATTGATCTTTTCAAAGAACCAACTTTTAGTTTGTTTGGTTCAATTTTTTTAATTCTCTTTTTTATCTCCTCTCTAATCTGAATTATTTCTTTCCCTCTACCACCTTTGGTTTAGCTTGTTCCTTTTCTGGTTCCTAAAGGTGTACAATTAGATTGTTGATTTGAGATCTTTCTTTTTTAATATAGGCATTATAGTTAATAGTTCCCTTTGCGCATTGCCTTCACTGTGTCCCATAATTTTTGGTATATTGTGTTTTCATTTTCATTCGTCTCAAGGAATTTCCTAATTTCCCTTTTGATTTCTTCTTTAAGACATTGGTTATTTAAGAGTATATTGTTTAATTTCTACCTGTTTGTGAATATGCTAGTTTTCTTTCTGTTATTGATTCCTAGCATCATTCCATTGTGGTTGGAGAAGATACTTCGTATGGTTTCATCTTTTAAAATTTCTTTAGATTTGTTCTGTGGCCTAACATGGCCTAGCCTAAAGAATGATCCATGTGAACTTAAGAATATTGTGTATTCTTTTGTCGTTGGCTAAAGTGTTGTATATATATCTTTTTTTATGTGTGTTTTTTTAAAAATGCAATTTTATTGAGATATATTCATATACTACTAAGTTATCCCAGTGTATGCAGTCAGTGATTCATAGTGTCATCATATGGCTGTGCATTCATCATCACAGTCGATTTTTGAACGTTTTCATAGCTCCATATATAATAAAAATAAGTATAAAAGTAAAAAAGAACACCCAAAATATCCCATATCTCCTACCCTCCTGTTATTTATTTTTTGTCCTTATTTTCTTACTCATCTGTCCATACCCTGGATAAAAGGAGTGTCAGTCACAAGGTTTTCACAATTACACAGCCACAGTGTAAGACTATATAGTAATACAGTCATCTTTTTTTTTTTTTTTTAATTTGCATATGGGCAGGAGGCACCAGGGATTGAACTCCAGACCTCCAGCACGGCAGGTCGGAGCTCTGCCTGCTGAGCCACGGCAGCCACCCAATACAGTCATCTTTAAAAATCAAGGCTTCTGCGGAACACATGGGTCATTCAGTGGTAGAGTTCTCGCCTGTCATGTAGGAGATCTGGGTTTGATTCTCGGTCCATGCACTTCCCCCCACAAAAAAACAAACAAAACAAACAAACAAGCAAAAATACAACAAATGGTGCTGCAATAACGGGATGCTCACATGGAAAAAGGGTGAAATGTGATCCTGCTGTACAGCCTATGAAACAACAAAAAAATCAAGGCTACTGGATTACATGTGCAAAGGTTTCAGACATTTCCCTCTAGCTACTCCAAAATCTGAAATGGAATATCTATATAATACCTAAGAATAACCTCCAGAATGACCTCTCAACTCTATTTGAAATCTCTCAGCCACAGAAACTTTATTTTGTTTAATTTCCTTTCCCCCTTTTGGTCAAGAAGTTTTTCTCCATCCCACAATGCCAGGGCCAGGCTCACCCTGGGAGTCATGTCCCATGTTGCCAGGGAAATTTACACCTCTGGGAATCATGTCCCACATAGTGGGTAAGGCAGTGAGTTTACCTGTGGAGATGACGTAGAGAGAAAGACCATGTCTGAACAACAAAAGAGGTTCTCTGGAGGTGAATCTTAGGCATAATGATAAGTAGTCTTATCTTCTCCTTTTCAGGAGTAAGTTTCATAAGAGTAACCTCCAAGATTGAGGGCTTGGCCTATTAAATTGGTAGTCCCCAATGCTTGTGAGGATAATGAGTTTTCCCCAGGAGGGGAAATTTAATATTCCCACATTTTTCCCCAGTCCCTCAAGGAGACTTTGCAAATATTTTAAATTTTCTGCCAAGATTACTCTGGATATATCAGGGCATCATACTCATCTGTACAAACCAACAAGATCTCAGTCCCTATTCGAGGTTTTATGAAATTATGTTGTTTGAGTAAACTGACCATACGAGTTAAATTAGATAGTGTACTACAGAAAATATAAATTTTGTACCAGATAAACATCTCTTCCTGTAGTCTTATAGAAGTTGCAGTTTAAAACACAGTCAATATAATCCTTTACCTTTTAGTCTGATTAACCTTAGTCCTAACCAGATCAGCTTCATTCATATCCCTAATAGAAGTCTGATCTCTTTTTCACCTTTTTAAACAGTTGTTAAGTGGGGTAATGCTGACTTTCAGACCTGCGGAACTCTAGCTCTGAGTCTCAGGTGTCACACAGATAACCAAAGTTCCAGGGAATACCCAGGTATACACAAAGAGCTTGGCATCTCAGAATTTAGAAATAACCATTATAACCCAGAATTAGATATGACTGCTGTAAGAGCTTATAAGAACCTTTATAATAAGCCTTCCCTGTGCTCTCAAATTCAATTCTCAGAGTTTACTTATTATAGTTAGTTTATATGAGTAAGGTGTTCAAATATTCTTTTCCTTTCTGGCTTATTTCACTGAACATGCTTTGATCAAGGTTCATTCACCTAGTTGCATGCTTTACAACATCATTCCTTTTTGCGGCTGCTCAATATTCCATTGTATGTATACACCACAGTTCACCTGTTGATGTACCCTTAGGCCACCTCCATCCTTTGCAAATCATTAATACTGCCACCAGTGTGCAGATGTCCATTTTGTGTCCCCTGCTTTCAGTTTCTCCAAGTATATAGCTAATAACTGGGTTGCAGGATCATATGGCAACCCTAAACTTAGCCTCCTGGAACCACCACACTGCCCTCCAGAGGGGCTTGCATCATTCTACTTTCCTACTAATGAGTAAATGCATCTCTCTCTCCACATTTTCTCCAGCACTTGTATCTTTCTGCTTATTTTTTAAACAGTTTTATTCAAACATCATACAATTCTTCCTAAGTAAATATTAATGGTTCCCGGAATAATCATATAGTTATGCATTCACCACCACAGTCTATATGAAGACATTTCAGTTTTTTCTGCAAAGAAGAAGAGGGGAAAAAAAGAATTAAAAAATAAAATAAAAAGGAGAAATACCACCACCAAGAATCCTATTCGTCTCCTTTATATCATCCTCTTAATGACATTTAGCTTTGGCATAATACCCTTGTCACACTTAATGGAAGCATATTTCAGTGTTAACTGTTAACCACAGACCCTAGTTTGCATTAATTGTATTTTTTCTGTCTGCCATCCCATTTTCAACGCCTTGCAGTGTTGACGTTTCTTTGTTCCTTCATATAAAAACATTATTATATTTGTACATTTAATTACCATCGCTGTCCACTCTAGGTTTTGCCCAGTTATACAGCCCCAGTCTTTGTCTTCTATATTTTCTTCTGCTGTCATATATGCCCCTAACCTTCCTCTTTCAGCCATACTCAAACTTGGCTTTGTTTAGTGTACTTATGATATTGAGCTACCATCAAATACTATTGTGCCATCTGTTTCTGCATTGTTACAGTCGATCCTGTTGAATATTTTGTACTCCTTCATGAGAAGCCCATTCTCTACCCTCTTTTTATCTCCCGATAATCTGTGTTCTCAACTTTAACCCTTTTAAGTTTGCTCATTAATGTTAGTTCATATTAGTGAGACCATACAGTATTTGTTCTTTTATTTATGGCTAATTTCATTCACTATAATGTCCTCAGTGTTCATCTGCGTTGTTGCATGCATCATGACTTTATTCTAATAAATCATAAAATATTATTTTTTCCCTCTTTTTACCCTTACTGATAGACTTCATTTCTAAACTCTTCTCCAGACCTCTCTCTCCTTTCTTTTTCTGCCTGTAGTACTCTTATTTAGAATTTTTTGTAGACCAAGTCTCTTGTTCACATGCTCAGTGTCTGTCTGGAAACATTTTAAAATCTCCCCGCCCCCTTTTTTTTTATTGTGTAAACTAATATATATACAAAACAATAAATTTCAAAGCACACCACTACAATCAGTTGTAGAACAGATTTCAGAATTTGGTATGGGTTACAATTCCACAATTTAAAATTTTTCCTTCTAGCTGCTCCAAGACACTGGAAAACAAAAGACATATCAATATAATGATTCTAGCAGTCATACTCACTTGTTAAATCCTATCTTCTCTTTTATAACTCCACCTTCTCTTTTGACCTTTCTCCCAATCTTTTGGGTATTTGGGTTATGTCCGTTCTTTTTTGTGTTGGTAGAGCTGTCGATAGTACGGATAGGGGATGGAACTAGCCAATGTTCTAGAAAGGCTGGCCTCTGGTTTGCAGGACTTATCTGGCCTATTCCCTCATTTTTGAAGAAGTTTTGCTGGATATAGAATTCTTGGTTGGCAGTTTTTCTCTTTTAGTATCTTAAATATATATCATACTACTGTTTTCTCACCTCCATGGTTTCTGCTGAGAAATCTATGCATGGTCTTGTTGGGCTTCCCTTGTATGCGATGGATTGTTTTTCTCTTGCTGCTTTCAAGATTCTCTCTTTCTCTTTGACAGTTGACATTTTGATTAGTAAGTGTCTTGGAGTATGTGTGATTGCATCTATTCTGTTTGTGGTACGCTGCACTTCTTGGATTTGTAATTTTAAGTCTTTCATAAAAGATGGGAAATTTTCAATGATAATTTCCTCCATTAGTTTTTCTTCTCCTTTTCCCTTCTTTTCTCCTTCTGAGACACCCACAACATATATATTCATGCGCTTCTTGTTGTCATTCAGTTCCCTGAGTCCCTGCTCAGATTTTTCCATTCTTTTCCCTATATGTTTTTTTGCTTGTCAGATTTCAGATTTCTTGTCCGCCAGTTCACTAATCCTATCTTCTGCTTCTTGAAATCTAACTTTGTAGGTTTCCATTTTTTTTCTCCTCTTCTACTGTGCCTGTCATTCATAAGTTCTGTGATTTGTTTTTTCAGACTTTAGATTTCATCTTTTTGTTCATCCCTTGCTTTCTTTATATCTTCCTTCATTTCATTGGTTTGATTTTTGATGAGGTTTTCCATATCTGGTGGAACATTCTGAATGAATTGTTTCAACTGCTGTATCTCATTTGAATTGCTGATTTGTTCCTTTGACTAGGCCATATCTTCAATTTTCCTAGTATGATTAGTTGTTTTTTACTGGTGGCTAGACATTTTATTTACTTTATTAAATTATT
>PVIY010003181.1:102583-116653 GCA_004026745.1 Myrmecophaga tridactyla
TTTTTTTTTTTTTTTTTTTTTTTTTTTTTTTTTTTTTTTTTTTTTTTTTTTTTTTTTTTTCTTTTCTCTTAGGAGTGTCTGCTTTGGTATTATAGACCCCAGCCACATTTTCCCAGACCAAACTGGCCTTCTCTCAGGAGGAAAGAATCAGTTGCATCAGTTTTCCCTGAGGGTGAGACCCAGCAGGTTGAAAGACTTTCCTATGAAGCCTCTAAACTCTGTGTTTTTCCTATCATGCCCAGTTTGGGCATTTGTCTGCCTGTGGGTCCCACCAGCATAACATGATGTGGTACTTTTAACTTCAGCAGATTCTCCCTGCTGGGGGTGTGGTTGAGAAAAAGGAGAGGTTGTAGTCTGGCTTTAATTTCTTCCCTTTTCCAGACCCTGGGGTCTGAATTCCTTGAGGGGGGGATTTCTCTTGAGCTGGGCCCCACCCATCTCCTGGGGAAGGCACACCCTCCAGACAAGCTGTCAGATAAGCTTAATTCTGCCCTTGACTGGGGCATTTGGAGCCTGAGAAGTCTTGCAGTTGTATGCAAAAGCAGTCAAGCCATAGAAACACAGCCACAAAAGAGAAAAGGAAAAAAAATCCTTTTCAGAGTAGGACCCTCATTCCTTGGGTTTGCCAATCAAGCGCTTAAGTTGATACATTGCTCTGAGTATCTCCAGGTCCTTCGTGCCTTCTTCTTTCCTTCAGGGCCCAGACCCTTTCATGTATTTTGTGCTGTCTGATCCAAAAAAACCATTTTTTTTTTTTCTTTTTCAGTCAGTCTTGCCCACTCTGTGCCAGGGCAAAACCCAGCAACCTCAGCTTTTACTCAAGCTTCAGCTGAGCTCAGGGCCTATTTTTAGTAGTCAGAATTTGTTAATTAATTCGACAGTTGGGTCTTGGTTGAGCTCATCCCCTTGCTGCTAGTAAAGTCTCTTTTCCTTTCCCCACTGGGAACCAGTCTGTGGAGGGACACTGGCCTCTGCGTTTGGGGGACTCACGGTTTTGGGTGGGATCGCAGCTGGTCCAGCTTGTCCAGACTGGTGTATGTTGTGTGTCCAGTCAGTGATGTGGCCCCAGTAGTTGTTCTGTACTGTTCCTGGCTATTTATTAGCTGTTCTGGAGGACGAACTAAATCTTAAACCTCACTAAGCCACCACCTTGGACCAAAACGCCTCATTTTCATTTTTGAGTTGACTTAGCATGCTAGCTTGAACATCTTTAGTTATTTCAACTCCTGCAGCTCATTTAAAGTGTTAGTTTGTTCCTTTGACTCGGCCATATCTTCATTTTTCCTTGTATGACTCATAATTTTTTTGCTGGTGTTTAGGCATCTGGTTTCATTGATTAGAATATTCTAATATCTAATTCTAATCTAATTCTAGAGGTCGTTTTCTCATTTTTACCTAGGGTTTTCTTGTTGGTGGCTTTTTTCTATATCTGTTATTTGGCATTCAGTTCAACTTATTCTAGCCTTCTAGCATAGCTTCTGTTTAAGTGATCAGAAGTTTTCAGCTCTTATTTTTGTTTCTTCCCCTACCTATATAGAATCTTTTTTGAGGAGGGTCTCCTTAGATATGACCAACCCCAGTCAGATTTTTCCCAGACAAGGCAGGCCCAGGTTTCAAGAAGGTGTAATCAGTATCAAGTTTCCCTGAGGATCAGACCCAACAGGTTGTCTTGAGTTTCCTGAGGAACCTCTAGATGCTGTGGTTTTCCTATCCTGCCCAGCAGGGGGCACTTGTCAGCACACAGCTCCCTGCCAGTGGTATAAAGCCTTTAATTCTCAGTCTGCCAGGGGTGAGATTGAGACAGGCTGAGGTGTAAGGCAAGCTTAAGTTGTTTCTGAAGGAAGGCCACCGTTGAGCTGTGCCCTGCCATCCTTTTCTTGGGGAAGAATTATCTCCTTCACTTATTATGGTACTTTGTCTCTCAGACCTTTCTTAACTCCACCTTTTCCTGTGTCAGCATTGACAATTGAAAATGTCTAGAGTATTTTTATAATGAGCGACTTAGAATACTTTTTAAAAAGAGGAAAAATAAAATAAAATCCCATTTCAGAGCTATTCAACCTCAGCTCCCAAGGTTCGCCAGTCAAGAGCTGGAGTTGGTTCTTGGGGCATAGTTCTTGTCCAGTATTCTGAGCTTGGCCAACTTCAGAAGCCTCCATTGTTTTTTTGGGTGGGGTGGGGTGGGGTACAGGGTATATGGTCTGGGAATCAAACCCAGGTCTCCTGCTTGGAAGGTGGGCATTCTAACCACTAAACTATCCATTGTTTTTTTTAATTTTTAATTTTTTTTCCTTTTGTCAGTCTTGTCTCCTCTTTGCCAAGAGTGACCTCAGGGTTGCTTTCCTGCTTTCTCTGTGTTTATCTGTGCTCAGAGCTTATATTCAGCAGTCCAAATTTGTTAATTAAAACTGCAATTGGAGCTTGGTTGAGCTGCCTTTCTTTGGTTCCTATTTGAGGGGGCTTCTGTTTCCCACCTTAGAGAGGCTCCAAATCAGTCTGCTATGTCAGTGGGAGAGGGGCGCCAACCTCCACAGTTTGGAAGCTTTACTTACAGTTCTTTATAGTGATCTCAGCCCTTCCACCCATCCCAGACTGGTGTCTGATGTGCATCCAGTCATGGATGTCCCCCAAACAGTTGTTGCAGACAGTTCCTGATTATTTACCAACTGGTCTAGAGGACTAACTAAATTCCATACCTCCGTATCCTGCCATTTTGCCTCTGTATATGTCTTTTAAGTCTAGTTGGCTTATAGTATTATTCAAGTCCTCTGTTTTCTTGTCTAGATGTTCTATATTGAAAGTGATGTATTGGAATCTCCAACTATTACTGAGGAACTGCCTGTGTATCCCTTCAATTTTGTCAATATTTGATTGATTATTTTGAAGGCCTGGAAACTGTTACCTCTTCCTGTTGAATTGACTCTTTTATTGATATATAATGTTCTTTGTTTCTTCTAATAGTTTTTTACTAAAGTCTGTTTTTTCTGATATTAGTATAGCCACTCAAGCTCTTTTCTAGTTATTATTTGCATGGATTACATACTTTTTTAAGAAACAAAATTAA
This sequence comes from Myrmecophaga tridactyla, assembly GCA_004026745.1. Classification (NCBI taxonomy): domain Eukaryota; kingdom Metazoa; phylum Chordata; class Mammalia; order Pilosa; family Myrmecophagidae; genus Myrmecophaga; species Myrmecophaga tridactyla. The sequence goes on from PVIY010003181.1 coordinate 105,648, forward strand.
TATTACAAACACCCTAGGTTTATTTCTATACCTGGAGAAATAAATATGTGTATATTTATATTTAAACTGAGAAAATATCTGGAAGATTTTGTATTAAAGGTTAATGGTAGATTGGTGGTTTAATTTCTGTATTTATTTATTTATTTTTTAATTGGTGTCTCTCTCGGAATTATTTTTCAAAACACCCTATAAGGAAGAAATGTAAATTCAGTACTTACTAATTTTTGCCTTTAAATGCTGTTGTGTTAGTTATATAGAAAAATATGCTACAACTGCTTAAAATTCCTGAAACTCTAAATCCCTCATGCATTTGGAAGCTAAAAATGAAGAATATGTAATTAATTTGACCATACTATCTCCTTCCATAATTGTAGTTTCACTTCTCTTAAGAAATGTTTATCTGCTAGTCCATATTTATTGCCTTTTAGTAGTGGGTGAACCCAGAAATAAGATAGTGTTCTTTGGCTTTGGCTAATATTATTTACCAATATACCTGGAGTATGAATTCCACATTATCCTCCCAAAATGCTTAGGGCTTAGTTATTTCTGTTTTGGAGAGGGTCTTTTGATTTTTGTGTTTTGGTATGTTCTAGTGTATATCACAGGTAATTACTTGATTTAATTTTTAGAAAATTCTACATTCTTTTTATATCCCCTTATAAAACATCTCAACTCTTGAGAATTCACGTGTTTTTTTTGCTTGTCTTTGTGAATGTGCTTTAATATCTATTTGATAATACTAAGAACTCCTAAGGAGAGAGATTTTTTAGAAGAATAACTATGGTTTGTGTCAGAGACACAGACTTTTAGGGCAAAAGTGAATGGTGACAATGTTCCTTTTTGTAAATTTTCCTGTTCCCCCTTGCAGCTTGGCTTGCCCTTTCCCTGCTTGTGTCGTGTGCCCTGTAACACTATGTTTGGATCTCAGCATCAGATGGTGAGTTAGCCTTTTGATTTGTAAAACAGTAGCTCAGAATTGTATTTTAGAAATTGTATCCTCCTTTCGTCTGAAGTTCTATTTGCTGTTATCCAGATAAGTATCAGCTTATTCATTTATTGCTTAGGTCTTTCCTTACTTTTGGGTTTTAATGTCCGTGAAATTTGACTGGCATGTGGTTAGAAACAAGCGGCTCTTAGGGGATCTTGTATTCCCTGTTTTAAAGAGAAACATGCAGTCCAATTAGGCACCATAATTTCCTTCTAAAGCTTATAATTTTAAATGTTTATCACTGTTGTCTGAATTTGTGAATGGGCAAATTTTGAAAATGAGATTCTTCGATGTAATCTTGAGATTGGTTTCTGCTCCTTTTTACAGTCAGTGATTTAGTATCTCTATACCTTAGCCAGAAGCAAGAGAAATAGATTCTAGGGATCTGTGTTTTTTTTTTTTTTTTTAAAGGTAGTTTTATTTTTGGTTTAGATGCATCAGTGAGTAATATTAGAGCTATATTCTTGGCTGATTTTTGGAGGGTACAGAACATTTTTTTTTTTGAGTGTAATGTTTAAAACTAGAGAATTTTTGTTCCTGTGTATGCACAAATTTTTTTATAATGATAACCTTTATTTTTCTAATATATCTTCAATATACATAAAGCAGAAAAACTGATAGCAATATAAGAAATTGACAAATCCACATTTGTAGAGCAAGATTTTAACACTGCTCCCCAAAAATCAAATAGCCAAAAATATAAGGATATAAAGAATATAAATAAGGACTGGAATAACTATTAACAGAATTGATCTCATTATATGTATATATCTAGCAAGAAGATAATATTCTTTTTTTCAATGTCCATAAATAAAATTTTATTAGAACACAGCCACATCCATTTCGTTTTATATTGTCTATGGCTACTTTCCTGTTACCACAGCAGAGTTGAGTAGTTGTGACACAGACCACGTGGCCCATAAAGTCTACAATATTTGCTTTCTGGCCCTTTGAAGAAAAGATTTACCAACCCCTGATGTAATTGTCCTATTAAAAGCATTACATGAGGGCATTGTACTTTAAACTCTGTACTTTTTTAAAAAATATATATTTTTATTGATAAATCTTCACATGTATATATTCCATACATGGTGTGCAATCAGTGGCTCACAATATCATCACATAGTTGTGTATTCATCACCATGATCGTGTTTTAGAACATCTGCATCACTCCAGAAAAAGAAATTAAAAGGGGAGGAGGAAACCCTCATACATACCATACCCCTTACCCCTCCCTCTTGTTGACCACTAGTATTTGCATCTACCTCATTAATTTTATCCTTTGTCCCCCCTATTGTTTATTTATACTTTATCCACAATTTTTTACTCATCTGTCCATACCCTGGATAAAAGGAGCATCAGTGCATAAGTTTTTCATAATCCCACAGTCACACTGTAGAAGTTATATCTTTATACAGTCATCTTCAAGAATCAAGGCTCCTGGTGCTTAAAATTTAGGCCTAAGAGTCACCCCCAAGAGAGCCTCTTTTGTTGTTCAGATGTGGCCTCGATTTCCAGCCAACACAACAAGCAAACTCACCACCCTCCCCCTGTCTACATGGGACATGACTCCCAGGGGTGTGGACCTTCCTGGCAACGTGGGACAGAAATCCTAGAATTAGCTGAGACTCAGCATCAAGGGATTGAGAAAACCTTCTCCACCAAAAGGGGGAAGAGTCAAATGAGACAAAGTGTCAATGGCTGAGAGATTCCAAACAGAGTCGGGAGGTTATCCTGGAGATTATTCTTACGCATTACTAGATATCACCTTGTTATCCAAGATGCAGTGGAGAGGCTGGAGGGAACTGCCTGAAAACGTAGAGCTGTGTTCCAGTAGCCATGTTTCTTGATGGTGATTCAATAATTTCACAATTATTGAATTGTGAAAACCTTGTGTCTGATGCTCCTTTTATCTACCTTGTCAGTAGACAAGTAGAACATATGGAATAAAAATAAATAATATTTTTATTTATTCTAAAAAATAATATTTTTATTTATTCTAACATGTTAGAATAAATTTAGTTTGAGTTCCGGGTCAAGATGGTGGCTTAGCAGTGTGCGCATTTTAGTTCGTCCTCCAGAACAACTACTAAATAACCAGAAACAGTACAGAACAGTTCCTGGGGCCACGTCAGTGACTGGACACACAGCGTACCCCAGTCTGGACCGGCTGGACCGGCTGTGAGCCCCCCCCAGAACTGTGAGTTCCCCAAGCCCAGGGGGCTGGCGCCCCTCCCCCACAGCTGCTTCCCAGAGGGGAAAGGAAAGAGACTTGACCAGCAGCAGGGGCTGAGCCCAACCAAACGCCAGTTGTGGAATTAATTAACAAATTCCAACTACTAAAAATAGGCCCCCAGCTCAGGTGAATCTGGTCAAAACGGAGGTCGCTCATTTTTGCCTCAGCGCCAGTGGGGCAGGGCTGACGGAAAAAAGGGGGAAAAAAAAAAAGAAGGAAACAGAGGTTTTTCTGGCTGTGTTTCTACAAAGGCTTGACTGCCTTTGGATACAGTGGCAGGACTTATCAGGCTGCAACTGCCACAGACATAGGCAGAAGCGAACTTGTTTGAGGGCCTATCTGGAGTCTGTTCCTTCCCTGGGGGAGGGGTGAAGCCCGGTTCAGGTGGAATCCCTCCCTCAAGGAATTCAGACACCAGGGCTTGGTAATTTGAGGCCATTAAAACCAGCCTACAACATCTCCTCTGTCTCCACCATGCCCCTAGCCAGGAGAGTACGCCAAAGTTAAAGGTACTGTATCATCTTACGCTGGTGGGACCTGCAGGCAAACAAGCACCACATATTGGGCAGGATAAGAAAAACAGAGTGCACAGACTTCACAGGAAAATCTTTCAACCTGCTGGGTCTCAATCTCAGGGAAAACCAACGCAAGGGACTCTTTCCTCCTGATAGGAGGCCAGTTTGGTCTGGGAAAATCTGGCTGGGGTCTATATTACCTAAGTAGACCCTCCTAAGGGTTGGGGGGAAAGACAACATACAAGCAGGGCAAGAAACAAGAAAACAAGAACTGAAAATTTCTCCTCTGTTAAACAAAACTTAAGCTAGAGGTCCAGAAAAAGCTGAACTGAATGTCAAAGAACAGATAGACAACAAATTCATCCATCAAGAAAACCCTAGGTAAAAGAAGTGAAAGCAATCCGCAGAATAAACCAATTAAGGTAATTAAATGCCTAGACACCAGCAAAAAATAACAGATCACACTAGGAAAATTGAAGATATGGTCCAGTCAAAGGAACAAGCCAACAATTCAAATGAGATACAGGAGCTGAAACAATTAATTCAGAATATATGAACAGACATGGAAAACCTCATCAAAAACCAAATCAATGAATTGAGAGAGGATATAAAGAAGGCAAGGAATGAACAAAAAGAAGAAATTGAAAGTCTGAAAAAACAAATCACAGAACTTATGGGAATGAAAGGCAAGGTAAAAGAGTTGGAAAAACAATGGAAACCTACAATGGTAGATTTCGAGAGACAGAACATAGGATTAGTGAACTGGAGGACGGAACATCTGAAATCCGACAAGAAACAGAAACTATAGGGGAAAAAATGGAAAAATATGAGCAGGGACTCAGGGAATTGAAAGACAATATGAAGCGCACGAATATACGTGTTGTGGGTATCCCAGAAGAAGAGAAGGGAAAAGGAGGAGAAAAACTAATGGAGGAAATTATCACTGAAAATTTCTCAACTCTTATGAAAGACTTAAAATTATAGATCCAAGAAGTGCAGCGTACCCCAAAGAGAATAGATCCAAATAGATGTACTCCAAGACATTTACTGATCAGAATGTCAGAGGTCAAAGAGAAAGAGAGAATTTTGAAAGCAGCAAGAGAAAAGCAATCCATCACATGGGAAGCCCAATAAGACTATGCGTAGATCTTTCAGCAGAAATCATGGAGGCAAGAAGACAGTGGGATGATATATTTAAATTATTAAAAGAGAAAAACTGCCAACCAAGAATTCTATATTCAGCAAAATTGTCCTTCAAAAATGAGGGAGAAACTAAAACATTTTCAGACAAAAAATCACTGAGAGAACTTGAGACCAGGAGACCAGCTCTGCAAGAAATACTAAAGGGAGCACTAGAGACAGATACAAAGACAGAAGAGAGAGGTGTGGAGAAGAGTGTAGAAAGGAAGACTATGAGTAAAGGTAAAAAGAAGGAAAATTAGATATGACATATAAAATCCAAAAGGCAAAATAGAAGAAGAAAGTACTACCCATGCAGTAATAACACTGAATGTTAATGGATTAAACTCCCCAGTCAAAAGACATAGTCTGGCAGAATGGATTAAAAAACAGGACCCATCTATATGCTGTCTCTACTCAAAGGACATGAGGGCAAGGACACAAATGGACTTTTGCACACCAATGTTTATAGCAGCATTATTTACAATTACCGAGAGATGGAAGCAGCCAAAATGTCCATCAACAGACAGTTGGCTAAACCAACTGTGGCATATGCATAAGATGGAATATTATGCAGCTGTAAGATAGAATAAAGTTATGAAGTATGTAACAACATGGATGGACCTTAAGGACATTATGCTGAGTGTCATTAGTCAGAAACAAAGGGACAAATACTGTATGGTCTCACTGATATGAACTGACATTAGTGAATAAACTTTGAATATTTCCTTGGTAACAGAGACCATCAGGAAATAGAAATAGGGTAAGATATTGGGTAATTGGAGCTGAAGGGATACAGATTGTGAAACAGGACTGAATATAAAAACTCAGAAATGGACAGCACAATATTACCTAACTGTAATACAATTATGTTAAAACACTGAATGAAGCTGCATGTGAGAATGATAGAAGGAGAAGGGCTGGGGCATAAATGAACTCACAAAGAAAAATAGATGATAAAGATTGAGATGGTATAATCTAGGAATGCTTAGAGTGTATAATGATAGTGACTAAATGTACAAATTTAAAAATGTTTTTGCATGAGGAAGAACAAAAGAATGTCATTACTGTAGTGTGCTGAAAATAGATGGTAATTAATATTTAAAAATTTCAACTTATGTGTGAGACGAAAGCCAAAAATGTTTATTTGGTACAAAATTATATTTTGACTAGTGCATTTCCCTAATATAATTTATGTAGATAGTTGGTTGAACACCTTAAGTACATGGAACTTTGTATAGAACATGAGATTTTGTTGGTTTGTCCAGGTGATGCCCTGATGAATCCCAGAGTGATTTGATCAGTGACTGGAAAAGTATTTGCAATGTCCCCTATGGGGAATGGTGAGAACGGGGGAAAACTCAACTTCCCCAAGTTGAATTCTTGATATTCTCACAAGCACTGTGGACAAGCAAAGCTATAGGCTGAGCCCCCAGTCTTGGGGTTTGTTCATATGAAACTTAACCCCACAGGGGATAGGTCAAGCCTACTTAAAATTAGGCCTAAGATTCACCCCCAAGAGAACCTCTTTTGTTGCTCAGATGTGGTCTCTCTCTCCAGCCAACACAGCAAGCAAACTCACCACCCTCCCCCTCTCTACATGGGACATGACACCCAGAGGTGTGGATCTTCCTGGCAACGTGGAACAGAAATCCCAGATTGAGCTGAGATTCAGTATCAGGGGATTGAGAAAAACTCTAGAATGAGCTGAGACCTAGCATCATGGGATTGAGAAAATCTTCTCGACCAAAAGGGGAAGAGTGAAATGAGACAAAGTGTCAATGGCTGAAAGATTCCAAACAGTCGAGAGGTTATCCTGGAGGTTATTCTTACGCATTGAGTAGATATCACCTTGTTAACCAAGACATAATGGAGAGGCTGGAGGGAACTGCCTGAAAATGTAAAGCTGTGTTCCAGTAGCCATTTTTCTTGATGATGATTGAATAATGATATAGCTTTTACAATGTGACTGTGTGATTGTGAAAACCTTGTGTCTGATGCTCCTTTTATCTACCGTGTCGACAGATGAGTAGAACATATGGAATAAAAATAAATAATAGGGGGAACAAATGTTAAAATAAATTTAGTTTGAAATGCTAGTGATCAATGAAAGGGAGGGGTAAGGGGTATGGTATGTAAAATTTTTTTTTTTTCTGTTTTCGTTTTATTTTTCTGTTGTCTTTTTCTGAAGTGATGCAAATGTTCTGGGAAATGATCATGATCATGGATATGCAACTATGTGATGATATTGTGAACTGCTGAGTGTATGTGTTGGGAATGTTTGTGTTTCTTGTAATTTTTTTTTGATTAATAAAAAATTTAAAAAAAATGAAAGAAAAGAAAAGAAAAGGCAAAACTAACCTATGGTGTTGGAAGTCAGGTTGGAGGGGCAGGTAGTGGCTGGAAAGGAGCACTGGGGCTTGTAGTTACAGGAGTTTTGTGTATTGATTTGTGTGCCCATCACATGGATGCGTTTACTTTGAAAATTCATTGAGATATTTACTTGTGCTTTGTGCATTTACCTGAGCATGAGTTAAACTTTAATAAAATATTTACTAAAATTAAGAAAAAAAATAAATTTAGTTTGAAATGCTAGTGATCAGTGAAAGGGAGGGGTAAGGGGTATGGTATGTATAATCTTTTTTTTTTCTGTTTTCATTTTATTTCTTTTTCTGTTGTCTTTTTATTCTTTTTCTGAATTGATGCAAATGTTCTAAGAAATGATCATGATGATGAATATGCAACTATGTGATGATATTGATTATATATGTAGAATGGACTGATCATATGCTAATAATGTTTTCATTCGTTTGTTGTTTTTTTTAAATTAATAAAAAAAAAAAGTGAAAAAAGAATCAAGGCTCCTGGAACACAGCTCAACAGTTTTAGGTGCTTCCCGTTAGTCACTCAAATACACCATAAACTAAAAAGGAATGTCTGTATAATGCATAAAAATAACCTCCAGGATAACCTCTCCACTCTGAAATCTCACAGCCACTGAAACTTTATTTTGTCTCATTTCTGTCTTCTCCCCTTTTGGTCAGGAAGGCTTTCTCAGTCCTTTGATGCTGGGCCCCAGTTTATCCCAAGAGTTCTGTCCTACATTGCCAGGGATATTTACAACCCTGGGAGTCATGTTCTCTTGGGGGGAAGGCAGTGAGTTCACCTTGCTGAATTGGCTTACAGAGAGAGGCCACATCTGAACAACAAAAGATGTTCTCTGGGGGTGACTCTTAAGCCTAATTTTAAGTATGCTTAGCATATCCTTTGCAGGTATAAGTTTCATAGGGGCGAACCCCAAGATCAGCCTATTGATTTGGTTGCCCCCACTGCTTGCAAGACTATCAGAAATTCTCAAAATGGGAAAGTTGAATATTTCCTCCTTTTATCCCAGTCCCCCAAGAGGACCTGTGTATGTGTAATTTTTAACTTAAGTCTAATTTCAAACAGTTTTTCAAATTAGTCTTTAAGGAAAACTATTTGATTTTTACATTTGTGCTTTGAGAAAACAGGAAATTGTTGAGGGCTTACTTTGAGAGTCATCCACCTTGAATATTTAAATGTTTAGAAGGAAATTCTAGTGCTTAATTGGACTGCTATTTTCTATTTAAAAGAAGAGACATAGTGATTACAAGATTCCCTAAAAGCCACATTCTTCTGATCCATAAGGCAACCAACCTTCATGAGCACTCAAACATGTGATTTGAGAGATTAATTTGAGAGTCATCTGCTGTTTCTGGAAGTCATAATTTTTCATTGCAACATTTATGCTGGTCATCTTATGCTTTTGCCATTTGTCTTTTGATCCCAGGATGTTGCCTTCTTGGAAAAAATGATTAAAGAAGATACAGAACAAGGAAGACAGCCCCTGTTGCTTGTTGCAAATGCTGGTAGGTTCATGTACCTGAATGTTCCATTTTGGGTATATGAGAGAGAAGCTATGTACTTAGCTTAAAAAAGATCAAGTCTTAACAAATGTTTGTGCCACATGTTTAATTTAGTCTGTAATGACATTATGATGAGAATTATGATAGTAAAGTTGGCTTGTTAGAGTCTCTTTAGTTGTTGGTTTGTTTTGGGAGTTATTTTGTATGTGTTGTGTAATTTTTCATTTAAGTTGTAAATGCTTCTCTTATCTTACTGTTCATTTACTTTCTTCTTTCCTAATTGAATTAGAAAAAGTCATATTTAAATGCTACCTTGTAGACAGCAAGTCAACTACCACTTTGTACTCCACTTATCATATTGTATTCAGCAATGTACATAAGGCCCTGGAGAATGCAATAATGTAAGAAAAATAATTAAACAGGATAGAATTAGAAAGGGAAAAGTAAGACTGTCTTTCTTTACAGATGACATGATTGCACAGAATGAAAATCCTAGGAGAATAGAAGAAAAGCTGTTAGAACTAATAAGTGAATCTAGCAGGGTTGCAAGGTCAACATGAAAAGATCCACTGTCTTTCTATATACCAACAATAAATGACTAGAAATTGGAAACTGTGTTTTAAAAGACCATTTATAATAGCATAAAAAACATGTAACTTTTATGGATAAACAAAATGTATATGAGACGATTACAAATTGTTGCTGAAAGAATTCAAAATATCCCTAGTAAATGGAAAGATAAACAATGTACATGTACATGATATTGAAAAACTCAAGGCTCCTGAAACTGATTTACAGAGTCAACCCAGTCCCTAACAAAATCTCAGTAGATTTTCTTGTAGAAATTGATAAGCTGACTCTAAAATTTACATGGATATATGAAGAATCTAAGAATAGGTAAAATAAATTTGAAAAGGAACAAAATTGGAAGACTTACCCAATCTGATTTCAAGACTTACTATTAAAGCTACGAATAATCAAGATTATTGAGATTGACTGAAGAGAATAGAGAGTTCAGAAAGAGACTGTCACATATATGGTCACTTGATTTTTTTTATACAAAAATGCTGTTATAGTTTGAAAGCTGCTAGAATGTGATATACCAAAACTGGAATGGCTTTTTTTTTTGGCATGGGCAGGCACCGGGAATCAAACCCAGGTCTCCGGCATGGCAGGTAAGAATTCTGCCTGCTGAGCCACCGTCGCACCACCCTGGAATGGCTTTTAAAAAGGAAATTTAATAAGTTGTAAGTCTACAGTTCTAAGGAAGTGAAAGTGTCCAAATTAAGGCACCAAGAAGAGGTTACTGTTCTGGTTTGCTAGCTGCTGAACAATATACCATAAACAGAATAACTCCCCTTCCAGGAAGCCCAGAATTCTCCAGAACATCAACTTCTGGTTTCTTTGTACCCAACAGTTCAGTTCTCAGCTTATCGCTTTCCTGTTGCATTTCACTATAAGCTGTGAGAAGAAAACAGCCTGCACTTTTGACATTTAATTTAGAGATCTCTTCTGCTAAATATTCAAGTTCATGGCCTTTAAAATCAGGCTTCCAGCCAAAGCCGCTAGTCAATTTTGCCAGATTATCTGCTATTTTAAAGCAAGGTTCGCCTTCCTTCCAGTTCACAATAACATGTGCCTCATCCTTCTAGAGCTTCATTACAGGTATCTTTAGAGTCCACATTTCTACCAACAGTCTCTTCAAAGCATTCTATGCCTTCTCTATCAAGCTCCTCACAACACCTCCAAAATGTTCCCTTATCCATTTAAATTTGGTATTTGCAAGCCATATCAGCAGCACCCCACTCTCCAGTACCAAAATCTGTTCTGGTTTGCTAGCTGCCAGAATGCAATATACCAGAAACAGAATGACTTTTAAAAAGGGGAATTTAATAAGTTGCTAGATTACAGTTCTAAGGCCAAGAAAATGGCCCAATTACAAGTCCATAGAAATGTCCAATCTAAGGCATCCAGGGAAAGATACCTTGGTTCAAGAAGGCCAATGAAGTTCACTGTTTCTTTTTCAAGTGCAAGGCCACATGGCGAACACAGTCTCGCTTCTTCTCCTGGCTTCCTGTATCATGAAGCTCCCTGAGAGGCATTTTCCTTCTTCACCTCCAAAGGTCGCTGGCTGGTGCACTCTGCTTCTCGTGGCTATGTCATTCTGCTCTGCTCTCTCTGAATCTCTTATTCTCCAAAAT